>JARK01000501.1:24314-38230 GCA_000688135.1 Ancylostoma ceylanicum
GGGAGGCGGTCGTATGGCGCGATTCTTCGGGTGGCACTATAGACAGGCTGGATCTGGGACGCGCTATTACCACCCGAGTTACGGTCACGCGTCGCGGCTTGGCTGTAACGAGTCCTCGAACAACTCGCTCACCCCGCCACAATCACCTCAGCCTACGAAGGGACTCAGGGTTCAGCATGACGTTTTCCCCGAGTTAAAGCTTAAACGAAGCCCTCAAACAACACTACGATGCCTCTTTGAATGTGCTGCTTGCAAAACCGCCCTGAAAATCCGTAGGAAAGTTCAGTTTAGGAAAATTATTAGAAAGAAAATCATCGTGGCATTGTCGTCGACTAGTTCTGCAAAATTCTTGACAACGGGTTTAGGCCAAGATCGAGTTCATAATTCAAACCATAATCGAGGAAATGTACGAAAAAAAAATCCATGGCGGCGTCCCGTATGGAGTGGATGATTGCGGTTAGGTGGACGAGTTGTCGTTACGGCCAAGCCGCGACGCGTTACCGTAACAAGGGTGGTAATAGCGCGTCCAAAGTCCAGCCCTTCTATAGTGCCACCCGAAGAATCGCGCCATACGACCCACACCCACCCTGACCTGATTTGTCCCTATCTTTGTGAGTTCATACGGTCCAAAATAGGAAGTTTTCTGTTCGATCATCAATTTTTAACGAACTAGCCCTAAGCATAGGTGGTGAGTCGGCCACGATCCGTACTGTTTCAAGGCTTTTATCCTTTAATTAAGAGGATAAAGGCACACGGGTGTCAGAGAAAGTCAATGTTGATTTTCTACACCTGCAGGAATGCCGCTCTGTTGGAAGACAGTACTTAAGTTGTTGTGCATATATGGGACTAAAATCATAACCAGCATTTCATCTTGGTATACATCAACTTCAGATAAATATCATCTCCGAAAAAAGCGCCAATACTTTCCAGTCACCCTGTACGTATATTGCGTTGTGTATCGACGTGTCAATTTCAACGCGCGACAAGCATGAATGACGCCGAAGTGTTGATGTCACACAGATGAAAGCGAACGAAAGCAATGATGAAAACAAAAGGTATTAACTTGTATTTAATTCAAGTGTTTTTCCTGCTGTTAATGATAATCTGAGCTCAGCTGCCAACGTTACATAGTTTGGTTTATCTGCGGGTTCCCAGAGATTTGCAGGATTCGAATGTCAGAATGCGTATAGTCGGTTCGTTTCGAGAATGCGTAGGAGCATGGTAGCGGCGTTGCTGGCATTGGGGTACCCAGCACGGCCAGCCCAACAGCTGATCTCCAATCGATACGGCATCTTCGTCAAGTTTTCCTGCTTGTATTCTTCCATTGAAACAGAACGCGCCGCATGCCGCAATGCCAACAGCGCCGCTAATAAGACATACCCACTCTCAAAAGAAATCGACTCTACACGATCAAACTGTGAGGCCGATCGCATACTTCACAGCGACGCTGTCGCTGCGACCGTTCACCACCAAAAGTTCTCATGCAACTGTTCATACGCCAACAATTAACGCAACGCAAGCTGTGTGATAGGACATGAGAACTCGTAACATTTTGTTCTCATAATTTTCGTTCATTTTCTTTAAAGCGACGGTATCGCTGTTTAGTATGCCACAGCCCTAAGAAGCGAAAGGGTGTGCAGATTAGAAAAAGAAGATTAAAATTAATTAGTTAAATCGGGTCGACAAAAATGGCAAGTAAATAACTTCGGGAGCTTCCAGTGGGAGGCGACAGACTGTGCTCACTATTTATGTCCTTCCTACCGGTTCCGCCAGCTGCGCCGGCGACGCCGCGATCGCTAGAACCGCTGCTGTCCGCGCCGCAATGCATAGAAGACTAAAGAGAATGTGCAAGCATGAGAGCGTATGAGAGATATCGTTCGCTAGTGCTAATTCGAGCGGTAATTGTGACGACGCGAGGACCAGCGAACTCAGGACGAAGTGGAGCTAGCGGCGATGACGGCGATCAGTCAATATATAGTCTGCTAGCTCACAGAAGGCCGCTGATCCGACTCTGTCAGCAATTACAGGGAAGTCTTAACGGAGTGACAGTTGGTGCAATTGCAGACCCAGTACAAAGGCTACGTGCGAACTGCCAAAATCCGCTCGCGCGTAGCCTTTCAACTAAGGATTTGGAAGGTTGGAATGGATCAGCCCGCGCGCGTGTATGCGACACAACTTCCACTCCTGGGTGAATGCCCTGTACGTTCGCTTGGTTTCTAAGCCTACTTCACTATGTTTTGATGAATAGTCCTTCTCGAAAAGTTAGACGGATTTGGCTGCAGAATAACGGCGAGATCTGGACGAGAGATGCTGAGCGAGCATGCTCCAAGTGAGAGGGTCGAGTAGGTCCCGCCGCGATTCTGCAGCCGCGACGCTATGAAACCGCACGCGCAATCCATCCTTTCGACAAGGACTGTGAATTTAGTGTCATTCCTTTTAGTTTGACGTTTTGCATCTATCTCCTTCAAAAGGGATTCTGTGGCGTTCTCCCATCGATGGAAACAGAGTCGATCGTAATTGCAAACAATGTCAGATCAACGGCCCTCTGTGGGCTACCAGACTATACATCCGTATTATTATCGCCAGTATATGTTTTCGCTGGTTCGTTCTGAACCGGCGCAGTCTGGAAACTCCCTCAGAGCAGCGAGCATCCTTGTTAGCAAGTGTAGGCAAGATAAATGGACATAATGATAGGTCAGTGTAGAAGAGCGGTAAAAACACCCACGTTTTCCTGAACTGAGCGGAGTTCTTGTCAGTATAAACTATCCGTATAAATGTCTGAAATGAGGTTATTTCTATTTAAATATAATAAAGGAAATAAGATAGTTGAGAATGGCTTCAAATCGGCTAAACCTTGGTCTCGAATTCAATGCGACGCACATTAGCTCCTCCTTTGCCGACAACCGTACCGATACTTTTCGTAGGTATCCTGATCAACTTCGTAATGAATCGTCCTGAACTCTATGATTTCGAGTGCTTATCAGCCCGGTTTAAACAAGGAGTTGTTTCTAGGTTCGTACACGAAGCGTCAGTGGTTCTGGCATCCCTCCCGATGGAGCAACGCCGTCAAGACAGTGCGAAAATTTGAAATTTGAAGCGGACGCGTCAGAATGGAAACGCAGCAACCATAAATAGTTCGAAAACAAAGAATAGAGTGGCAAACTTCATTTCCAGTGGTGGCAATGAGAATTCTTATCGTTAGTCAAATTTCCTGATACATTTGGCGCAGTGTGACCCTCCCGCATCTACAATAATTGCAAAGTTTCGAGTGCTGCCATAGTCCTATTTGCTCTACATATTATAGTGAGCGTCGATAGAACTGGCCACCTTGTAAAGAAAGCGGCAGTAACCAGCGTGAGAGAAAAAAACAAATGCTACTGCTTTTCATAGAGGCGACATCAAACCCCAGAAGTACGACCACAATGGGGGCAAATTCCTACTTGTGCCCATGTGTCAATATCGCATGCGATTGTGGCTCCACACATAGATGACAAAGATTTACAGGCGTTGAAGTTACATGTGCGTTACTTATCTCCTACCGCTGAAGATGGTCACGACCTAATCAAGCACAATTTGTTAAGGCGCATATGATGACCGTGCCTCTGCCTCAGTGCAGCAGACAACCAGAGTGCCCGCTCCGCGGTCCCGCCCTTTGTCTACGGCCGTTTGGAGTTCACACAAAAAAGATTCCGCCGTCAGGGGAAAGTGTGCTACAGTAACCCGATGCCTGCGAATCTGAGCGCAGTTGGCGCCGGAGCGCGCTATTTCGCGCAGTCAACCATTCCTAGATGTACTAACTGGAGTTTTAGAGGCAATGTAGCCTTTCTTTCCGGGTTTTGGCTCCCATACCCCTTTTTATGTGGTTTAGCCGCGATCAGGCTATATTGAGGAGTTTTAGCTGCCGTTTTATGACGAAATAAAGGAGTTTAGCCTTGATCAGTTTGTAAAAGCAGTTTCGAACGAACCGATGGTTGTGTACTTCATCGTCATCACCTACATTGGTTGCACTCACATAAAATACATATGTGAGCGTATCATTATCGTTGCTACATGCGTATATGCATATAACACATGCATTTTGTTTGCCTTTTTCGTCGCACTCAACAGTTCTTGCATTCTCATCCGCATTCCTATTCTTGACAGCACAACCTACATACTAGCACTAAAGCTCTATGAAAGTTGTCAAAATTTGTAAGCTACAATGATCTTCCGAAGCAGAGTTCGGCCTGTGGAATCCTGACAGTTTCTTCGGAAGCGAAATTCTCAGAAAATCAACATGTTACGTCGATAATGGACTCCGTCGAATCAGCATTGTACGCCGAATACCCGCGAGACTTCCGATAATTATGAATATCTGGGTATCTTTCCTCCTATTCATTGATGAAATAGAGGTTCCAAAGAATTTCCAGCGATTCGTTGAGGTTGATGGGTCACTTGCGCGGAAGAGATCGGATACAGGTGTGGCGAAAAGAGTCAATGAGGCCATCTAGCCGTTTTGCTATCTCGTGGTGTTCAGCTGCTCATAGAGCTTGAAAGCTCATTTTCTGATACTTAAAAGCAAACTCCAGGAATCATATTCCAGCATGCAACGGTCTTCCATGCAAAAATTTAACTTAGGGAAACCTTCCTGGGACAAGCAACTCTCCGTGACTTGAAGAAAAAAAAACTGCAGATATTGCAACTCGATCAATATTGTGGTGTTTAGGAGTGATTCCCCTCGTAGTAATCCTTCAACACTTTTGTGAGTGGAGCAGTTGTACAGAAAAGACACCCCAAATACAGAACCGCAATAACACGAATATTTCTGTGCTCATAATCTTAGAATCTTAAAGGAAGGAAAACAGCATGTGTCCCGGGTAGTTTATGTGAGAAGTGAAACTGGTCTGATTCTCCATCTAAGGAGCCTGCCGGCAAAAATGAAGAACTCATTCAATAACGACAGAAATCAAAAATCTTAAAATTTCAGCTTATTGAAGCCAAAACCTAGAAGAACTGCTACAATGGCTCTAAAACTCCAGTTACCACATCTGAGAATGGTTGACTGTGCGAAATAGTGCGCTCCGGCGCCAATTCCGCTTAGATTCGCATGCATCGGGTTACTGTAGCACTCTTTCCCCTGACGGCGGAATCTGTTCTGTGGAGTTCACAGAAAAAGCGTGCAGTCAACACTTGTTCTCAGAATCTTTGCGCGACCCAAAAATTAGGATTTAGGATTTTTTCTGGCTTGACAACGTATGCTTCTCACAACTGGAAAACAATTGGAACAACTCACGTTGCGGTACTTCTTCGTTACAGACTGTTTCCTCAGCATTCATGAGCAACTCATCCCAAGATGCCAACATCCTAAACATCATTTACAAGCAAGCTACGAACAACTAGAAATATATGGAAATACAAGAAAGATGTTTGAATACCGCTAGACCAACAGTCGCGACACTCGCCCAGAGTAGTCGCAGCTTTTGCAAGTTTTTCAACCACTTTTTCTTCGCAGCTCCATTTTACACATTATTTGTACAAGTACAGTAGGCGTCAATGGCGGTGACCCGTCTGCGGCATCAAAAAGCACGCTGCGCGACCGCGCCGCTCACAGTAGAATCGTCGCCGCGTAGGCGAATCTGGGTTTTCTTGATAGTTGTTCATCACATTTGATGGTAACGATGTCTCGGCGAGGATTCCTGCTCGAGCGGCGCGGTCGCGCCGCGCGCTTTGCGAGGCCGCAGACGGGTCACCGTCATTGACGCCCACTGTACTTTGACTTCTTTCTAATGCAATATGCAACACTATAGTGAAATCTAAACGGGCAGGTGGATACGGGCCAGTCCCGCGACGCGGCAGCCTTGGGCAGGGTATCAGAAAGAGTTATCAAAGCATCATCCATCGAGGAGTGCAGTAGACAGCCAGAGTGCTATATACGCCTCGTCGCGGCACTTCCTTACATACCCACCTAGCCGTTTGGAGTTCACTGTAGTTGGTCTACCTCTACCAAGTATAAAGTCGCCGCTCCGCTACTGCGCGAGTCACGACGTCACCACCAAGGTCACCATTTCACCCTGCAAACGAGAAGAATATATTGAAGATTCAATTGAACCTCTTTACGCGCACAGCCCCACAGCGGATAGACAAAGACAGAGCTATAATGCACTGCGTGAAGAAGATAAGGAGAAACACCTATAGTCTTTTCAAAAAATACTTGCCTCCCGCTACACTGCGCGTCGACTGAGCCACGTCGCAGCACGTATGACAATGCATAGGAAGCGCGGCGCGGCTCAGCAGACGATCGGTGGATGCCGGAGGCAAGTATTTTTTGGAACGACTGCATGTACATACAACAAAAAATCGTTCGAAATGCAGTGTGCAATTATAGTGCGTTCCGCTATGGACGATAGTTGGAGCGATGCCAGAGAAGAAAAGAACACGGGAAATTGTGCATCGATTGGAGAGGGCGATAAGAAAAACAGATAAAAGGCCCGGCTACTGCACTACCGTAGCGTATGGAACAGACTACACAATTCTTCTCGCTATGGGACCACCGACAATTTTCATCACCAAGTCCCTTGAAAGTGCTTGCAAAAGTACGCGATAGCCGATTTTTAGGTAAATATAGTCAACTCCAAAAATACGCAGACAAGACTAGGGACCGCGGCGCGGTTTTCCTCCGTTTCTCTGCCCTGCAGGCCCCGCTGCCTCCGTGCAGCAGACAGCGAGAGGTCCGCGCCGCGGTCCCAACTCTTGCCTGCGTACTCTTGGAGTTGACTATAGTAGCACGCAACTTTCACGAAAGGGGTCATTTACGCTCCAGATTAAGGGCCGAATGCATGAGCATTCCCATTGGCGAGGGGAGAAGATAGGAGAAGCTACAGGAAGCGTCATTCACGATTACCCTGCTCTCAGTGTTGGCAGAACGACATCACTTGTTAACCCACGCTGATGCGTGGTAACACAAACGTTGATCCTATACCGGTTAACGCGTATCAACGTGGGTTAACGAGTGATGCGGTGGGGCCAACACTTAGAGGAGAGCAATCGTGATTGACGCCCCTTGTATCAAGTACGGGAGTCATTTCAAACGGTGCTCACATGATTCTTGTGGATCATTTACGTATAGTCTTTCCAAAAAATACTTGCCTACCGCTACATTGCGCGTCGACTGAGCCACGTCGCAGCACGTATGATAATGCATATAGTCTATAAAAAAATCGGCGGACTCCTGCTGGGCGTGGCGCCGCTTCGCAAGGTCGGTCGATATCGTAGATCACCCGTTTTTCCATAGAATCTCAGGCTGCCGATCGGATGGCGACCGCGCCGCGCGCCCCTTTCCCGCCGAACTGGAGTCCGCCGATTTTATTTATGGACTGTACATAGGAGGCGTTCCTCCTATGCAATAATACCACCTGTGCGTTATGATTTTTTTCTTTGATACGTGTCATTAACAAACAGAATACATGGCTAGGATTCATGAACGCATAACCAAGCAGAACCAGGTCAGCGAATCAAAATTCCACATCCTGCAACCTACGCTTTCTATAGTGTAACAAATCACACTAACCATGGTTGGTTTGCGCAGTTGACGTTTCATAAATCCCAACCAAGGGTGGGTCATACGTAGGTCATTGCACAACGTTTTCTCGGCGGCGTAGCGTTTGGGTCCCGTCGGAAAATGGGCGTGGCTAGCGATGCCCCGTGGATACGCACGGTCTGCGCCAGCGGTAAGTGACAGCCAGGCAGGCTCATGCGAACGTATGAAACTGCACAAATTTCGAAGAAAACTTTGGATGGGTTCAGATTCAGGAATGAAAGGAAATAGTCTGTTCCTTTTCTGAACATTCCTAACGAAGAGAACGAGACACATTATTCTAAAGTTGTTCTGAAAGTCTGTCAATTTCAAATCGTGATGTGAAAAGAATTGTAAGCAAACATTGAATCATGATTTCAACGATTTACTAGAATTTTTTGATGTTATAACGCTAATAACATGTGCTTTCGTAAGTTCGCATGAGCCGGCCTGACTGTCACTTACTGCTGGCGCAGAGTGCGCGTATCCATAGGGCATCGTTAGCCACGCCTATTTTTCGACGGGACCCAAACGCCCTCCCTCCGGAAGCGCGGCGCGGCTTAGCAGACGGGCGGTGGATGTCGGAGGCAAGTATTTTTTTGGAACGATTGTATGAGTGAAATGTTGAGCCACGTAAGCTTCTCTTGGATGTTCGCGAGGTTTTCTGAAGGGAAGAGATGCGCATCCCTTGCTATGAGTAGGGGATTGCCGGGGATCGCACTATCTATACAAGTAAGGCCCAGACAATGACCGATAAAAGCTAACACATTGTCATATGGGTATCGGTCCGAAAGGATTTCCCAAAAAAAAAGCCAAATTCCGGAATAATTGGATGGCGTGCGTGATCAAGACAATTTATACCAGATGCGTGCGACTGACGCGCGTGCGACTATATGAATGTATGAAGAATAGGGGCCAGTCGCATCGCAGTCGCATAGCAATCGCACGCGCTTGCGACCTCGCGACGGCCGCGCTTTCTTTTCATTGAGGATTTCATGCCGCATTGACCGGTATTGATAGAAAATCTTTCGCAAGTGGATGCGTGCCTCCGATAAGTTGCATCTGGTATAAATTGCCCTCATACCGTCCAGTACTACGAGGGTGGGTTGAAAGTTTCCAGAATGACCACAGTACAGTCATTATTTTTCAGATATTTTTAACGGCATTGCATTGATAAATCTTCCGTATGAAAAGGTTGAAAATGTCGAGTCGATCCGACTAAAAGTCTGTTTCTCACTAGCAGTTTATATATGGTAGAATTGTGGAAACGAACATCTGCGAGCATTGAGGACAGGGCGCGGCACGACATGGTCATTGACCAACACCACTTAGTAGGTGTTGGACAGATTTAGGGGACTTAGTACCAGCGTCAAGCGTCAACATGTACAATACACCAGTGTCAGTGAGGTGTAATGAAAAATCAAAGCCAAAATCATCACACGGTTTGTCCCATTTTTGCAAAATTTCATGTAATTCTAAGAAAGACAATTGACATTGCACCTGCTGTAAACGCACAAGATAATGTCATGAGGCAAAACAGATGTGAAAATCGTGTCCAGCTGTCAAGTAATTCCTAGTTTTCAGCGTCCAAGATGTTCGGAAACGCTTTGTGCGAGGTTGCAGTACGGTCCATGGGGAAACTTACCACCCATGCGCGTAGCGTTAAGCCGTTTTGACTTTCTTTAATTTGAAGGAAGAGAGCCGGATATATTGTCGTGGTCACCGCGTCAGGCCCCAGCGCGGCTTGTCGTCGGGCAAGCTGGGCTTCGTAAGAGGGGCAAAAAGCAAAAAGGGCTTTGTATGAGGTGCGAGGCGGAAACGCTGCAGGCGCTGGATCATGAAGGAGCAGTGGGAGAGGCGCGCTTGCCGTTTAGTGCATGATGTTGAGCTGCAAGGCCCTAGCTAAGTCAAGACTTCACGGATTGACACCAAATTTGGGGTGAACAAGCGATTACGTACCGGCAATAAGTGTTTGAAAAATGAGGCTAAACTTATGCGAACTAAGAAATTGTATGCTCGGTAAAGTGACCAGCTTGTCAAGGACAGGCTGAGTCCTAGCTCAGCCTGTTGTGAGCATACTTCTCCTACAGAACGCTCAAGTTTCCATCCATGTTTCATGCACCTGTACTATTTTCGATTCGCTATCCAACACCCCATAAAGTCCGACTCATGGGCTTGTATTGTCAGTGTTTATCAACTTCTCCGATTTTCCACAACTTACGAACTGTGTTTTTCTACGGCGCTTGTTCTTCATTTGCCGTTATCTACTTGTATTCGTCTATTTTAGGGTTTCCTTGTAGTCTAGTGAGCTTTTCGTTGCCATTACTCAGGTCGTGTCAAGTTTTGCTTTGCTCGTACTAATTCGCAAATAACTAGTGTGTTTTATGAACATGTTCGGAGTTTCTTCCTTTTGTTGTATCCTTATGTTTAGATTTATAGTGCGTCGAACACCGGCCCGATCGGACAATAAATTAGTATCCATATCGATGCTCGTCGGAATCCGACGCGTTGGATTTCGACGAGGATCGGTACGTGCTTCCGTTCTCCGATCGGTCGGACTCTGACGACTATAACTACAGCTTCAGTCAGCGTTGTCATGATTTCGGGGAGTTTTTTGAAGATGAAACCTTATTCGTTAACTTTTCGTGGTAACTTCCATTGCGATTAGATTCAAGGGAGGCTTCGTACAGTCCGTTAGCCCAGAACATGCATAAGTGGTGACTTTGTCCGCAATTGCAGCCGCAGTGGTATCGGCCGGCAGATCGGCTGGTTAAGTCGGAAACAGTATCGAAACATCAAAATGAAAGGAATCACATCACCTACATGCCATAAACAGATCAAAAACTGACAAAAGAAAGTGTAAAAATGGATCGGAAATCCGATCGGCCGGCCGAAACTACTGCGGCTGCAATTGCGGACAAAGTCACCACTTGTGCACGTTCTGGGCTAACAGACTGTACAATCCTGGATTTTCAAAGCGGGCTTCGTTTTCGCTCCGACCCCACGACAAGCTCGTGCTGGGGCCTGCACCGCGTTCCCAACGTCTGTGGTTGCAGACAACGGCGGCGGCGTGGCGCCGTCTCCGGTTGTCTACCTTAGCTGACGTTTGTATCGCGGTGACCACGAGAATATGTCAAAAGGTGCTCTAACTCGTTTCAGCACCTTATTGAACTTATTAGATCAAAGCCGAACTGTACATCCTTGGAAACACCCGGGAATAACTATTTTCTGTACACTGTCTTACCAAGGCCTGACGCGAACGGGTGGTAAGTGTCCAATAATCCATAGATGCATCATAGTTACTTCTGAAAAACAATGAAACAAATATAGACTACCACAAGTTCTGATAGAAATGCTTCCGCCAAGTGTGGGCGTGGGGCGTGCAATCGCATTGGAGCACGTTTTTTCCCTCAACCCAGAATTTTTGCAAGAAATTTCACTACTTCAAAGGAATCTTTTGATGCGCTGTTAACTGCAAGAAATGTGCCCTGGGAGTAGCGATCCTCCCCTGAAATGGCACCCTTCGTTTTTGAGAACCCGTCTTCGTTTTTGAAAAAAAACCGTCATTAATGGTCAAAAAGTGGTTTTTGACCATTTTTTGACCATTAATGACGGTTTTCTCCGGAAACGAAGACGGTTTCTCAAAAACGAAGGATGCCATTTTGGGGGAGAATTGGTTCCCCCTAGTCGGACTTCTTGGAGTCGACAGCACATCAAAACTCCTTGGAGATCGAGAAATTTCCTATGGAATTTTCCGGGCTAAGATGAAAACGCGCTCCAATGACAGTTTCCTGGTCCTGACAGGTCCGCTGACAAGTTTGACCCAGTTCTCACNACATCAAAACTCCTTGGAGATCGAGAAATTTCCTATGGAATTTTCCGGGCTAAGATGAAAACGCGCTCCAATGACAGTTTCCTGGTCCTGACAGGTCCGCTGACAAGTTTGACCCAGTTCTCACAAGTTCCAACATTTTCATGTGTTGATTAGTGTTTCGGAGGTTTACGCTTACATTTGAGATAAACGGGACTGAACCTCCACAAATTTTACGCGTTGCTAGATGAAATATCATTTTCAAACTTTATTGGAGGCCATTTGCACGTCTTTTTCAATATTTTCCGAAAGAGCCAAAATATGTGGGTACTTAGTAGGCTATTTCTGAATCTAAATAGACTTAGTAGTCCCCAGCCAGTGGTGACCATGTCGTGCTGCGCCCTGATTGAGGAATCCCGCTTCCTATCCAAAAAGCAGTTTCTCGCACCATCGAACATCACGCCACACGAGAGAAGATCCGCCCGGACTCAAAGCACAGTTCTGCACTGCTCACTAGAGAACAATTTGGAAAGAAAGCTACTCGAGGCTCCTGCGATAAGGCGTATAATGCCCGAAATAAACAACAAGGACGAGCTCATGGATACTCTAAGACTTGTCACGTAGAAAGGCCATTGATTGTGATTCTCTCGCTTATGTCGCATTCTCTGTAGCTCCCATTCATTGTTGCGACTTTGTATTGTGCTGTTTGTCATCCTTGCCGCCCTGTCCCGTCAGTTTACTACCACAGTCAAGCATAGTGTCATTATTAACAAGAATGCTAGTATACATCTTGAAGCATATTGTAGGCCTGACGAAGATGTTAGAGCACCGAAAGCTCGCCAATAAATAGTCATTCACGGGAGTCGACATCAATAAAGACACAAGGAAACTGCTACTGCTAGGTTGTCCCAGAAATAATGGCCGTGATCTGTGTAGTAGTGAAAATTTGAAACTTCATAATCCCCCCAATCTAGGAGCTAGGTAGATAATTCCTGAGCAGTCAGAAAGTTCAAGGCTTGCGCCATTTATTTCTAGGGCCATCTTGTCATTCATTCGTTTCCATTATTTTTACAGGTAGGCACCTTGGGAAGACCAAATTCAGAGCGGCCACTATTTATGGGACAACCTAATAGCAGTTTACTCAAAGTTCAAGGATGGAATGTTGTAAGTTATCGATAGATGTGAAGTATAGTAGTGGTCATCCTGATTCAATGCTGTTCCTTTGCGGCCATATCACTAATATCACCACGTATCACCAACGCGAGCTCATGCAATGGCGGGAGCGTAGCGGTGTGAGCCTAGAGTGGTCTCATTTGTTAGTGAGGATAACTGTTTGCGGCCGGGAATAGCTCCATTCACTGGTGGAATGAAACTCTTATCGAACACCACCGCTACGCTCACGCTCTTGCCGTTGGTGATAGGTGAAGTTATAGTGATATGGCCGATAAGGAAGAGCACTGAATCAGAATGACCATGACTATATATGCGGTCAATGAATCATTTTATTTGGAGGGGGAAATGGCAAGGAAATCAAATCACATCCTGCAGCTGGTTTTAGGGCCTGATCTTTTCCATTTCTTTACCTGAGTTTTTAAGTTTGGAAAATAGGAAGTGGCTGGGCGCGAACAGGAAGTGAACCAAGTGCAGAACGTCGAAAAAAGGGCACTGTACCAAAAATGATGAATTCAATCCCTGAAGCCGTCCTGGCAGGTGGCAGTTAAGAGTGTAGGAAGTTAAGGAAGTTTTTTATCAACAGTTAGTTCTTATTTTACAAGAGATGATAGGCCCAGAAAAAAACTTTTTAAAAATCGGTGCTGCAGTTCCTCAACCCTAAAAAACTTTTTCCGGCGTGAAAATTGGCCTCTGGTTTTGAAGTGTTCCCTTGCATTGGAAACGAGAACCGTAACTGGAAATGAAACTTGGATCCAGCGCTACCCTAATGCAACGTGATACTATTCGAAACTTAGATGAGACAAAGATGAGACAACAAAATCGGGTCCAAAGAAGAAATGGTCAATTTTTTGAGGTGGAACGGTGGTGGCACCAATTTTTGCTCATGCCAGGAGAATTTTGCTAACTATCGAAAATGGTGTAATTCTATGATATCGAACAATACTTTTGGAGGCATTAGAAGTGGAAATTTGAGCGAAATGTTCTCGCTCGGCCAATAGATATAACTTTGTATCTCCATGGTACTCAGGAAACTTAAAAACCGTGTTTTGCATGTGATTGAAAGATGCAAACCCAACGATTAAGACATGCGTGCTCATGTAAAACACGGTTTTTTTAATCAATAGTTCTATACCAGCAATGGTAAATCCATGCAAAACCCATGCATACCCA
Source organism: Ancylostoma ceylanicum (assembly GCA_000688135.1). Classification (NCBI taxonomy): domain Eukaryota; kingdom Metazoa; phylum Nematoda; class Chromadorea; order Rhabditida; family Ancylostomatidae; genus Ancylostoma; species Ancylostoma ceylanicum. The sequence goes on from JARK01000501.1 coordinate 38,021, forward strand.
TGCAAAACCTATGTAGAATCCATGCAGAACCCATGCATGGGACGAGAAAACCATGTGTTTTTCGTGGGTTCTGCATCAGATTTGCATCGAATTTCGGAGACGCATAGGTTCTGCATGGGTTATGCATGGGTACGCATGCTCTGATAACTGGGCAAGGCAAACGCAGCAGAACCTGCTGAGCCACGCCCCCAGGAAGTGGAAGGCAGACAT
>JARK01000502.1:5924-25065 GCA_000688135.1 Ancylostoma ceylanicum
CCCCTCCCCCCACCTGACCTAGCATTCCTACAGAACAATGAGGAGTGCCGCCGCGGATTTTCGCTGGATTTGTACGTTTTGGTTAGGATTCCTTATGATCTATGAGTCTACACGCAACGACAAAATCTAGATATTCACTCGCTGCAGCCTTTTACTAATGAAGTTATCATTTTCGAATCACGTCACATCAGTGCGGGTTTCCTGAATTTCTAATAATATCTCGGATGGGTAAACCTGTTTACACTGAAAGAACAGCAGTAAGAATTAACTCATTCCTAGAATTTTACTGTTGATTTAGAGTTCTTAATCTTCGTTTTGAACATACAGACAAGTTTTGCTTTTCAAAATTTCATTTCTAGTGGACTGTCTTTCCTGGTTTCTTTCGCCTGATCCCCCACTTTTATGTGTACAGTGGCCTAGAACCACTGTTTCGTAGTCCAGTGAAGAGAGATAACCAAGTGACTTAGCGTTGTTATGGTTGAAAAGTGTGACAGTCGTCTCACTGCGCACCTTATCATCTTGTCGAGAACAGCAGCCTCTATGTAGTTTCACTGAGTGAATGATGATCTTCAGCAGTTTATCCATGCTAAACACTGTCTTTTAGTTGATGTTGTTACCACGAGAAGATATGGTTTCGATCGCCATCCCCTTTTGTTCTTGAATAATTTGAGTTGATAGCGAGATTTTTGAGATTTTTTTCACTGTCCCACCATCCGAATCTAATTTTAGCTACAAATCAGGGCTTTACTTCGTATCGTGGTTCTTCGATTTTCAATTGAAATTTATTTTTCAGGGTGATGTGGGCATGGATGGAGCGCTTGCCGAGCCACGTGCTGTTCACCAGTGTAACATCTGCAACAAAATTTTTGTGTCCTTCAAAGGTACGGGACTGTGATACTGAGATAAACATCACTTGGTTAATGTGTTCAAAATTTCTTCAGGTTTACAACAGCACGCTGTGATCCACACAGATCAAAAGCCATACCAGTGCGATATTTGCGGGAAGTCGTTCAGGTTCAAATCGAACTTATTTGAGCATCGTTCAGTACATACGGGTTTCACTCCGCATTCATGTCCATACTGTGGGAAGACGTGCAGGTAGGGTGTTTTGTTGCTACGAAGCATGATATTCGTCGCTTTTTTAACAGTCTTTTCTGAAGCTAGTATATGGAAGGACATGGCTCCTACTTCTACTCAGACATTTTCCGGATCGAAGCCGCATGTCATTGAAGCTTGAATTGCTAAAATAAGCGGGGTTGGGGTGTCATTTGAATTGCTGTTCGGTTCCTATTTGGTCGCTATTGGACTGATATTCACTTTTTGTATAGGGCCGAATATCAATCCAATAGTGACTGAATAGAACCCGAACAGCATTTCAAATGAAAATTCGAGTCTCAGTGTCCGGAATGTGTGAGTAAGTATTTACACCGCTTTGTCGGTCCCTAGTTGATCGTCTTTGATTCTGGGCACACAGTCGCACTTACCTGTCACTTCACTTTATTTCTATGCGGGTTGCTTTTTTATAGCTTCTGCTAATGAGAAGCATTGTTAGGAAATTAGTTATTCATACATTAAGCTGTGAACCTACCCTTTCACCGGACCGCGAAGACGTAGCGTAACGAGTCGTGGGAACATATGTTCGGTAATGGTTCAGTTCCCATGCTAACGATATTACTCCTATCAAAAATTATGTACAGAGCGGCTCTTTTTGGTTTGTCATTCAATACACATGTTTAATGGATCGCTGTTATATGGGAAGAGGGCAGCGGAGGTGCGATACTCACAGAGTTGAGATTGAAAGAGTGCCGGGAGAGCTATAGAATGAATGGTGCTGGAAATGGGGATGATTTCGCGGTTTTTTTTTCACATCCAAACAAATTTACCTCAGAATAAAAGATAGAGAAAAGATAAAGGCCTGTTTTTCTCTTTTGCATTTTTTTCCAAATATATATATTGCTCATTTCGATCAGGCATATCAAGTTTCATTGTCAAGTTTCATTCTTTGCAAGCTCCTATATCGTATTTTCCTCTTGGTTTATAGGGTCCACGTTTCTCCCTGACCTTTCATCCACGTCCAAGATCATTTTGCTGCTTACTGCACCTCTTAAGATCTACCGAACTAGAATGCACTCATTCCAGGTTGAAAGGGAACCTGAAGAAGCATTTGAAGACTCATGTTACTTCTAAGGACGAGTTGGAGCGAGCATGGAGGCCGTTTGCGTGGTAAGTGTTTCTCTGTTCAGATAGCTGTCATAATTAGTAAAGTGACTAAAAGGACAAGATTTTTACCATATCCTTCGCTAGAACAAGGTGTATTCATCTGTTTCCTTTGAGGCAGCTACATACTGCGGGTAACTTTGACTGCAGGACTTCGTAACACATTCTGTTATTTTCTGTAGCTTCTTTCTGGTTTTACTTGTATATCATGTAGAGTTAGGTCCCGTTGAAAACAGGCCTATTATTTCCCTTGCGTCTCTTTATAGCAATCGACGTCCAGCCGCTGACATCCCTGATGATGCTATCATCGTACGAGGTACCGGTGACCCGTTCTTCACTCCCCCTTCTCGTCCTCGCAAGAAGTTAGTCAAGATTTCCAGTTTTTATGGGTAGTCGAAGTGGGCATTGGTTACTGCTTATTGCATCTTCTTCAGGAAATTGGGCCTAGGTCCAGACCCCTCAGCCTGGATAGATAAAATCAGGCGAGGCGAGATTCTGCCGGGAACTAGTCTCCAAACCAAGGTTAGTGATTTGTGAAGTTGAAATACTTTATAAGGTTTTTCGCCTGTGATCTACTTTCCTTTTTTATAGATGATGAGACTGGAAACAGTGCTCAAAAATAATGAGTTCTCCATAGAGGAGATTTTCGAACAAGCAAGGACTATAGCTTTTGAGAAGTGGGTTTGCTGCTGTTTTAACGCAAGCTATTTGTGTTACTTAGAAGTTAAAAATTCATGTTCCAGGTTCGATTGCCCCATGTGCAGGTCACAGTTCTTCTCAAGAGCGGAATGTTACGATCATTTGGAAATCGAGCATCCAATGGCACGAATAGAAAGGCCATTGTTTTGTGAGGTTCGCTGTTTTGTTTGTTATTTTTGGAGTTTTTGTGCTGTTTTCGTTTACATTTTCGTGTATTGTTTTACTTCTTCCTTCATAACTTCATCCGCCTTTCCCCACTCATCAAAATTTTCCTTTTTCCTTTCCCGACTGACTGTTTCTACTGCAGTTTGAGCATTCAAATACAAGATGATCATCAAAAGATATTGACAGATATTTATTCTTTGTCCAATTCTATGAATTATTTCCATCTTGTACGGTTCTTTGGGTCCTGGTTTTTTCTACACCTCTCCCGTTGGTTTTGTTCTCCCCTTGTTCACTTTTTTGTTCCCGCGCCAACGAAATTTGTCCTTTTTAACCATTGATTTTCCCATTAAGTTTGATTATTTAAGATTGTTTGAAGTCTCCCTGAGTTTGCACCTCATTCTTTATGCTTGGCAACGTTTCTGACTGCATTTTCCTCGAGTTTCTTACGGCCACTGCTTTGCCACCATCAGTTGCCTCACTGATTGGCACTGATATATCCATTTCCTCATTTATTGTTGTAGAAGCTTTCAATCCTTCCTTTTTTGAGTTGATTATGTCAACTTGTTTAAGATCTGCCTAAAGGTGTTTGCTGATCGAAAATCCCTCGAACAGCATGAGAGCTACCACAAACGAGTGCACTTGATGATAGATAACAACGAAATTGAGGTAAGATTCACTATTAATGTGTCCTGGCGATTTTCTTTCGTGAATGGTCTTAACAATGCTCTATTAGTGAATTTGGCTTAATCCTATGTTAAGGGTTCCGTTATCATGTTTACGGCTTAATAATCTACTATTTCAGTTCACCGATCCAGAAATTTTATTGCCGGAATCCTGTGACTTCGAGGAAGAAGATCTGCAGGGTGTACCAGTTATCCACTAGCGATGAACTGGGTGCCTCTGTCGCTGGATTACTATGTATTGATTGATTCAGGTATTCAGCAATTTATTCGTTGCTAGTCACAATGTAACGAGTGATTTGTGTACTATTTGCCATAGTGTATAAAGGATATGTATTTCAGTTGTGAGTTGTGTTATCGCTTATTGATTTGCTTTATTGCTTTTTTCGTTGTTATTTTCATTGAGAATTGCATCTATTTCCAAGAATTATTCCATAATTGTTTTCTCACTGTTTCTTGTTTCATTTCGTTTTGGTCATCATGACGCTAATATCATTCACAGTTGACATTTTAATGAAGATTCGTTCGCCTTGCGAACTTGCCAATTTCAATGAATAAAATTCACTCTATAGATGTCGTGTGTTTATGAATGGGTTGTCTTCTTTATCGTGATGTCAAGTCCTTAATTCAAATTCCTTGAGAGAAGTTTTATTGGATGTCTGAGTTAATCCAGTGCTGACAGGGACTGGGATTCATGGAACGATAACCAAACAAATCAACGATGGAAGAGTGATTGGTCGTCGTATAGATTACGCATTGCGAGGAAAGCCAGGAAGTTAAGATTGGTTTGCTAGCCTGGTTTCCTTCGGCTCTGCTTTTGTGAACCCTAGCCCTGCACTGCCCACAGCCATCTTGTGATGAAGTTTTGTGCTAAATTCCAGCCAGCGTACTTTTGTAAGACTGGTAGAGATTTTGTAACATTCCCTCATAGTTTTCACAGATTTGTTTGGAAAAAAAGATTACATACATCCTTTTTTAATTTCGGGGATTCGATCTAATCTATTCAAAACGTGAACAGTCGTCTTTAAAATTACTCCTTAATCAAAACCACCAAAAACCTCTGTTTTTGATACCCGACTACGGGGGAGCCGTTGGGCGGAGTCGGGGGCAGGGCTTAGCCTCCTTTCGATTAATTCACTCCCGGGGGAACGGAATTACCTACACCATCCTGATCAGCAGTCACTGGAGATTCATCAGATGTGGAAATCTCAGAAACGATTCTGAGGTGGGACTGTGCCTTTAACACGCATATGGCGAGGCTAAACAGAAAGCAGTAATTCCCTTGGTGTTCACCTCATCACCTCGCACATCATCAAAGATTTTCGGGTGCTATTCTTGATTTTCCTCAATTCCTTTCCTTTCTAAGGCAGAGGTGTAGTCTAAAAAAATGTCAGCCATCAGTGGGCAAACCGAGATCAAAGGAGGGAAGGGAAATAGGTGGAATAGCGGTTGGCAAATGGTCGGCAACCGTGGCTTTATCGTTAGATAAAGGGACGATGGGCTAACGGAGGTTCCAACGCAGGATGGACGAGTTTCGCGGCAAGCCACCACGCTGATAACGAATCTGATGGCCACATTAAAGTCAGTATTCCAGGAACTCCACGGATTTCATCCTTCTGTTCACGTTCCGTAGTACTCTCATTTTCAAAAAATTTTGTGCAGTTTGACTGCGATCGAAGCGACTCCATCCATGATGCACTTATCCTTGTCAAGCTGATGAAGATCGCGGGGGACGTATTAAGTAGTGAACGCCGAGCACTACAGGACTGGCCCTTGAACTTTGGATCTCCACCGGACTCCAACCAGTGACTACCAGTCGGACGCTCTACCGATTGAGCCACTCGGACATGTTATCGCCAGAGGAACTGTCTAAGACTTGCGAGAGTTCTTTTGGGAGATTTTGGAAGATGAAAAAACTCCGCTGGCCGGCCTCGAACTTGCGACCTACAGTTCCATAGTCGACTGCTCTACCACTGAGCCATACACACGGATGTTTTTCTGGATGTGACGCCAGAAGACAAGAGAAAAACCCAGGAACCATCAACATGTTGTCTACCAAATACTAAATTTCAATGATCAAACGATCTATTCCCATAGATTGACTTTATTTCCATGGATAAGAAGGGCATGAATTTCAAGCTCCACTAGAACTTGAATGCTCTCTTATGTACGTACAGGGTGCGCACAAATTATTGGCGCGTGCTTTTTAAAGCCCCAATCAGCTGTGGTTGAGCGAATTCAGAGGTCATGTTGTGGGTATGTTTGCTGGAACAATACCTACCGCAAACAATATCAAGATTGCCGAGTGACATCTTTCCTGGTCTGTAAAGACTTCGAGAAGCTTTCAGCTCAGACCACCCGTGACACGCAGGTGTTATTCCAGAAGATATTTTCAAGAATCTTCAGGGACAAACTTCCACCAATCTGTTCCTACCCATTTTGTACTACAGACCTTACCCACTAACATTTCCAAAGCGGAGCTCATAAGAATGCAAATGAAGTGAGTTACGTGGATCGAACTTCGAGCCAAAATTCAGGGAAATCACCTGCGAAACCACTTCTGAACGAATTTCGGCTTGCAAACTGAGGCTGAGCGAGTTTGCGAAAACCATTTTTCATTGATAGAAGTGGGAGTCTTCCACGGTTTCAGGAAATCTACTATAGTTGCTCTTCTCTTCTGATTATCAGTCCTAAGTCCGCAAAAATAGCAAAAACGGCTTGTGAGATATAACTCCCGTTCTCACCATGGAAATCATTTAGTGGTCCAACCCATGGTAAGCGCATAGTAGTTGAGACTTAGCCTTGACCTATCATACACAGATGGTTGGAGTCTCCAGAGCCTACCTCAGGAAATCTTCGAAGGTAAGAAGTCGTGGTCGAGTCACGACTCCCTAACCGCGATTTGACCAGGAGGATTCCTAAAGCCTGTGTAGCCACAGAAAGAGATCATCTGGGAAACCACCCACTGTCTACGATAGAGATGGCCCAAACAAAGATACCTAGATCATGGCTTGTGAATTCGATCAATCCTACCTAATCTTATCCGATTGGAACTCCAAAAAACCACGCGCCAATAATTCGCGCGCACCCTGTAAACAATGTGTTGGCAAATTTTCCAAAAAAATTCACAGTTATAAAAAGCAAAAAATGAAACCTTCAAAAAATCTTCTCTACATATAGGCCTGTACGTATGTTATGAGTAAAAATCGCGAAGGATTAACCAATCCGAACCAAATTACGTGTGTTGACCCTACTGGGGCCGGCGGAGGTTTAGGGGCGACTTTGCACCTAAAGTTTTCGATTAGCTTATCGATCGCATCGATTCTATTGATTTTTCGCTATTTCCGAGCGGGTAAATAAATGTCGATAGAAGATGAATAACTGCTTATAATTGTACGAATTGGTGAAAACGAGAAGTGCTTGTTTCTTGACGAGTTTATGCAAGCAATATGTACAACGTTGTCAAAATCGGCAGTCAAAAGAAAGCTCACATATGCTAGTGTTCTACCGTTTGATTTTCAAAAGTTTCTATATGTTCACAAGAGAAAAACAAACACAGAACCCAGACAATCACAGATTCGCACGACTACTTTAGTGTTCCAGTATGGAACGTGAACAATTCGGTAAACAAGACGTAAACAAACGTAAACACACTTACAAAACAACCTATTATTTTGTGAAATGTTTCACCGCATCATTATGCACAGGAACAATTGACGACTAACATCAGAAATGGACAATTGCGCGAGCTATCAACTATAAATGCTTCACAACTCGCTTGAGGTGTACACGGAGACTGACAAGGTAATTCAGATCATCGCTCTACCCCACATTCCCTTAGTCCTTCAGGATTTTGAATATCTTCTCCAGAAGTGCCGCCTTCGTCGTGTCGCTGAGATTTTTGTACTCTTCGGTGAGCTTCAGTGCTTTGATGTCGTTCACACTTTTGAACGTTCGCACACATGCATCCTGAAAGGGGAAATTTCATGATATTTTGGATATGCCGTGAAAAATTAGAACAATGGATTTTTTGGCTAGAAACATCTAAATCGGCTTCACTTTTTTGCTGGAGCTTTTTGTCTTTAAAACAATGACTTTAATAGATCTCATGTCTGCTTTCTCACTAACTAAACCAAACGAGAAAAAATTTCCTCCTCATGCCTTCTCTCCGATGAATTTCGAGGACTACTTTGAATACTCCCACAACAGGAAAAGTCAAGGCCTTTGATGACTAAACCACACACATGGCAATGTCTCCTAAATCATTTGCGTTCCATTACTTTTGCCCATTCACCGACCACCCAAACCTGTTCCTTTCGGCTCATCATTTAAGAGCTATTTCTATTGTAAGGCAATGGTGATCATTATAAATGCCCTGCATCATCATGCCCATTCACAAACGCACGTATCCTTCGCTGATTACTACTTCACTTATGATATTTCCACTCGTTTAGACTTCAAGACCGCCCAAACAACCCATAACCATAAGGCTACCCATAGCTCTTGAAGTTCGTGGATTAGGCACCTTGCACAGGATCAAGAGTACAGGATGCCGACAAAATTTTACCATAAAATTAATATAAAAGAATTACACAAAGGGTCGTACAGCTCGGCCCAATGGGAGTTGAAGGATTAACAACCGTGACACCTGCTGCGACAGAAATGAAAACTGTCCTCTCCCAGCACAAAAAAGTGACAGATGTGATATCTGGGATTCATGAAACGATGACCAAGCAAACCGATTATGGTGAGCGTGATTGGTCATTCTATAGAGTACGTTATGCTTGGAGACGCAGGAAGCGAAAGTTGGTTTGCTAGTCTGCTTTCGCTAGGTTATGCGTTCATGAATCCTACCTCTGAATTTATGACAAAAGAGAAAGGATGCATAACTGAGACTACCCAGGGTAAACAAGTTGACGCCCATGTTAACAATGGGTAATCTTGAGTGGCGTCAACATGTTCACCCTGGGAAATCTCAATGATGCATGAGGCCCAAGTAAACGGCAATTTATACCAGATGCGACTATCAGGCGCACGCATCCATATGCGAAAGATTTTTGATGAAAACCGGTCAACGCGGCATGAAATTCTCAATGAAAAGAAAGCGCGGCCATCGCGAGGCCGCAAGCGCGTGCGACTGCGGTGCGGCTAGCCCCTATTCTTCATCATATAGTCGCACGCGCGTCAGTCGCACGCATCCAGTATAAATTGCCCTTAAGATAACTATCGGTGAGCCATGACTTCCATTCAATCACTTGGTTGACATGTTTTAGGTGAGACCTTTGATAGTGGTCGTCCACTAAATGGTGGTCACCCAAGCCGTGCTCCACATCCTAGGGTTATCTAAGGCACAGAGTGTGTCATGCTCTCGTTTCACATGGAGAACTTTTATGCAGTGGGCGGAGTTTACGCTCCTTTGGATAAAAGAATCTGTGACGGCTGGGTGAGGGTAGGTTTTACGCTAGTACGCAGCATGCTTAAGGAAAACCGAAACATGCTATTGTAATAGTACTCCAAATAATTGAGGATTCCCTACACGGAGTCACATACGATGTAGCAACTACTGAAAACTATCCATCTTAGAATTCCAGCGCCCACAGCTATAATAAGCATCCCATGCAACATTCCACTCTCGAAACATGATCCGCTCATTTGCCTTGCTGTCCTATTGTTACATTATCCAATGCGTCCAAAGAACTCTCACAAAACTTGCCCACTCAAGTTCGCGTACTTGTCTGCGATACAGAAAAAGCGAAACATGAGTAGTTCCACAGCATCTATGCGAGACATTCCTCCGCCTCAAGATGACGCGATGATTAAAATCGATGATTAAAATGATTAAAATGATTGATTAAAATCGCGGTGATTAAAATCTTGGGGAGCGGCAGCCCAAAAAATAGAACAATTACTATGTAACAGAATTCGCATAGTTTATGCTCATTTGCAGAAGTAATCTGTATGTACCGCCCAATTATTCTTACCTTCATATTGAACAGTTTAATCGCAAAGAAACGGGAAAAGATAAATGTCAAAAAAAAAACAAAAACAAGCAACTTCAACAGTCTAATCTGACCTGTAACTTCGCCAAGCAGTACTGATCGGCCCATACAAGTTTCGTCACTATGGCGATGTCCTCGGTAGACATCAGAAAGCGTTCACATTCATCGATAACAAACTGTATCTCGAATTTGTCGCCTAATTCCAGAAGAAACTCCACATTATCAGCTGAAAATGGTCACATCGAATCAACTGACATGACATCCTCCCTCACATTTGAATCAACATTCTTTCCAATGCAAACATGATGTGCTTCGACAATCAAACCGGTCCTATTAGTATGATGTGATGAGCTACGAGGTACTCCAAAAAACCGCTAGCAACGAATGCTGTTGTTGTTGTTGTTAGACATGAATCTTGTCATGGAGGATAACGTGTGCAAGCTCGCAAATGGTATCAAATAATAGAAAAAAAGAAAATTATGGATATTTGAAAATTATCAGTTCATACGTACTTAAACCTTTTTTGTTTACCAAAATCCTATGTTGTTATTGATTTATATTGTAAAAACATAAAAACTCACTGGAGATCGGCTTGTGACTAGGGTAAACGACATTGAGCAGTTCGATGAATTCATCCAGTATCACATCTTCCACAGGTATTTCACGCTTATCTCGTTCACTGAATTTCCCAAAGAAAAGGGCGTAGAAGACTGGCGAATATAAAGACAGGTACTGAAAAAAGGGTCTTTTACTGCTGTACTTGAGTACAAAGTACAAGGAAAAAGAATGAGCTAGAGCGAATCAGAAATGCAGCGATATTGGGTGTGGGTCATGCCACAACCCACACCCAATGTTTGTCATCGCCTGGTACTCTGTGGAAAAAACCAATAGAAAACTCTTAATAAAGTGCTCCTACACGCTAAATTATCCACAAGATGGGTGTGGGTCATCATGAGGCAAAACGAGGTTGGGCATACTCCTGTTATTGGTCCATTCAATGAAAGGGCCAATCACAGAAACGTCGCCCGCCCTGTTTCACCTAGTGATGACCCATACCTCCAGAAGATCAGTCTTTATCTGTCAAATCGTTCCTCGAACGAAGACACTTGCTCTACTCTACAGTCCCTGTTCCTCTTTTTTCAGCGTACCCGTGTCAAACTGATCAAATAAAAACCCTATCACCCAACGACTACTTCGATCTAGAACGGTGTCAGAAGTCCGACATAGCAGCAGCACACTCGTTCACAGCGGCTATAATGCTGTGACGATAGCGCCCGTGTAACAATAAAGTTCATAAACTGCACCGCGGATAAACTCGCTAAACTGGGAATGCGAATATTGACAAAAAAACTAGTAACAATGAATAAAGCACTCACAGTTTTGCTAACATGCAGTTTAACTCCGTCGATAACAAGTATGGCGTCGGATGTATGCGGTTCTTGTGATAAGAAATCGAAGCAAGGATTCTTTCTGCAAATACATGAGTGATAAAAAAAAAGGATTTGGGATGTGCTGGAGGTTGTTGAATGTACAATAGGAGAAAAAAAAATGGAAAAAATCGAACTCATGTGTTCAAAGGGTAACGTTGGCCTGATTCCTGTCATACTACAGCTATGGGAAGCTTCTATTCAACCGCTGGTCTCCTAGCTCTCTTTATTTTCACTTTATCGATATGACACCCATACTCGCCAAATTTGTTTACGATGAATAAAGCACTCGCAGTTTTACTAATATGCAGCTTTTACAGGAAGAAAAACAATTAGAAAAGAGGCCATTGAGGTTTGTAGGGTTGCAGCGTAAACAGGGTTGATAAAGTTCACAAAACCCTTATGAAGTAGCATTTTAGGGTGGCTTGCCCTATTCTCAGGGTCCTTTCAAGCTAATCCTGTCCCCAAGAAGAATCTATTTTGCAATGAAACATCGATACCTCTCAGGTAGGCAAAAATCAACAAAATATAGAAGTCTGGAAGTACAAAGAAAGTTACCAGGTAAGTGGAACTCACCTAACTCCAACCACCTTCTGCACGGTGATCCTCGCTTCCACCACGACACGATCACCCTTCACGTATCCTTTATCAGCATTCAGAATATCACCCCACTCCATGAACGACGGAAATCCCCAATTGTTCGAGTTGAAATTGAACTTGTTTGTAAACTGAAAAGACAAAAATGCAGCTGAAACATTGAAACAACGCACTCCTAGAGAGGTATGCCAGAAATGCACTGGAGAGGACGAACGACACTAATAGCCGGTGCACTGACAATGGATGTTCGCTTGTCAGCGCGGCATACATTTCTGAGAGCTTACAAATGTCCGTCCGCTCCTGCGCACATCCGAATAACGAGCACGCAAAGACCGGACTCAAAACATGCTAGTCACGCGAATTGCCCATTCCCAGCAGAACAGCTGCAATGAACGTCCACAGCCCACAGTGAAATAAAGTCAGCACACCTGTCGTGAGAAATGCGGCACGTCAGGACGTTGCGACAGAAGGCGAAACTCCACTATAGCGTCACACGACCACAATGTGCTCTCGCTTTCTGGATTACAGTCAATGTAGACCGAGAAGAACTTCACGTGTGATGTTCGCTTCGTACATTCTGTCTTTGCTGCCAACCGCCTGAAATTCAGGAATACTATTAAGCTGTTGGGAGAATCTCCGAAATGGAATATAACGAAAACCTTCCCGCGAAAACAGGATCAATTCTAATTTTATTTTCTTGCGAAATTTTCCTGTTTTCTTGGGCAAATTTTCGTACTTCTGTACTTATTTATTTTTAATGGACCCCTGACGGAGGAATAACCGAGAATTGCTGCTTTACAAGTTCAAATTGGGTCACGATGAGTAAATGACCATCAGCAACACTTTCCAATATGCAGATGTCTTAATATGATCACAAGACTTCACTAATATTGAATGGGTGTAGGGCGTTATAACGGGCGGAGTGGACGAGCTCTACGATTGGTCAGTTGAGTGAATTGACCATTCACAGAACTGCCCTTTACAGGTATAACGCTCCACAATCATGTTAAAAACTAATAGTAAATCACTTGGACAAGTTTTTGATAATAATAATCTTTGTTATTTTCATTAATAAGTCAGGATAAGTCTATTCCTGGACATTCTAATCAGCCTGGAAGTTGGACCATCACGCTGGTACTTTTTGAATAATAAATTCCCAAAAAGCGATATGTGTTAGTTTCTAACCGATCCGTTAACCGTCAATCTTTCAAGATTGGCCCAACTCGTTAATTTACCAACTAAAAACCTAGCATCGAATACAACCAGTTTCAGACGCGACGATATCGAGAATTCGTGGATATTGCTTATTTTTCTCTTCATCCTCTCCAATTCTTGCACAATTTCTCCCGCTCTCCGTTTCTGTAACGTTTCTTCAACTATCTTCCCCAATGAGACAAATTATACTGCTGCAGCGACATCATCAAGGAATTTCCTGCTAAAAGTCAACAGCTGACAAACCACAACACCCTTTTATACAGAACAAGGAGCACGCCACAGACTAGGATTAGTAATTGGCCAAAATCTTCACACAATTCTCTCAAATAGAAGCGCTCGTTCACTGCAAATTAGTGCCAAGGACGCACTTTTTGTCTCGAGAATCAAAAAATGACTGCGTAACGGCGTGAAATCACACGCTCATTCCTCGTAATCTAAAAAACACCCTTGGTTTCAACCACTGTTCTCATCCTGCGTACCGTGTAAATCCAGGAAAAAATCTATACTTTTCAATTTTTCAATAAAACTACATGTGGGGAAAATTCCTGCATAATAAGATATATCACATTTTATTTACTTGTACGCAAAAAGATTTTCACAAAACAGAGTGGACAATCAGGAAAAGAGAAAACCGGCCTCAAAAACAAAGGATGTCTTCCTCTGACATATCGAACACCCCCCCCCCCCTCCTCCAAACATGCACAGAACAACACCGGAAGAGTACTTGATTGGCTGTTCAAGCGCAAAATTTCGAATGAGATGACTCAGACATTCATTGTTTGCTGTAGCCTCTATTTAACAACAGCCAACGCTTTCAAAGGCAGGCAGCTAACCATACAAAGGAAAACAGTCAAATGAGGTGGGTGCAGCCTCTGGCGACCAAACCAAGTGAACAAAGTGATTTCTGGATTTCATATTTCATAAACTATACGCTGTGTAGGTGATACCTTAAGGCTTGAGGGAATTTTCTATCCACCTAACATTTAAAGATCTGTAGGCTATGTGCGTATTGCTCTTGCGCAATGGCAGTCTCATGGGTTCTTTTCACATTTTCCACTAGAAATTTGCAAAATTTGAACTCCTGAACGCTGCGCAGAAACAGCATATCCTTCGCATTTCACAGTTCTCAGAGAAGGCACCCCTCTAGGTGTAATTGGTCAAGATCAGTTGAAGAAGCGAGCAAAACACTTCAAGGGCACATAAAAAGCAACGATAAGAATGATCGCGACACATGCCAGTGCAAAGAATAGCTTTGCACTTTTGCAAGAGTCACCATAAATTACAATAATCGTAGCCAAGGACGATTAGTTGTTTTTCTATGGTGAGGAAAGAAGAAAAGAAGAAAGAGAGAAAGAAGAAGAACAAAAGCAAAGGAAGTAAGGTGAGAATATGAGGAATAACCTAGCGATTGGTCTATAACACATACATTGCAATCAGTGTGTAAAGCGGTTCTATAGAAATTAGTTCCACTAGTTTTCTTGAAAAAAAAAAACCCTAAGACGGAAGGATAGACTTTCAAAGTAGGAGAAAAGAATAAACATTTTCAAAAGCTCATCGAAGGACTCACCAAGGTAGATTTGCGATGTGATGGAACGATGTATTGACTTTAGCTCGCAAATTCGAGAGATTCGGTATGTTCAGCTTGATCGAACCCTCTGTTTTGTTTTCTGCAAGAAAGCCACTTGACTGCAACAATTCCGCGATGGAAGACAGGTAACAAAAGGATACTGCATTCTCACAAAAGCCAGCAGTAGTTCAGCCTCACGCGTCAACAGGGTAATTTAAAATAAAAGCTGGCGCAATCGATTCTAGTGATGCTGGCAACTTCGGAAACGCGTTAATTGCACAGCAGTGAAAGTCAGCGCAGAACGCAATGCAATCCACTGTACATCAAAGCTATTCAAATAGCGTTTTCCGCTACCATGAAATCAAGAAAAAGCCATGGTGGCCACGTTTGGCCCAAATGTTTGAAATGCACGACGATAAATGTATCTCTGGATAGCTCACCTAATCGAGCAAGGCTATTACCAGCAATGTCATCAAGAGATCTAGTGTATTCCGATCCACAATCGGAAGTTGTTCCGCGCTGGTTCGCGCTTGCACCGGCGCCAGACGCAGCATTCGCATTTGCTGGCACCGCTCCAGACGCGTTCGCCGAGCCTATAACCATCCTCAGATCGCCTTTGAACTCAAATCCACCACATAAAATCGATAGGTTGTACCTTACCAGCGAAAAGCCGCTTCGGTGGTCCGGAGGAAAATGAAACAGCGGGAGCTGCGCCAGACGACCCCAGCACTGGACTAACGTTTTGGGATCGAGATCCCTGAAAGAAATGGACGATACTCAGATTTGAATCCGAGCTCATATGTTTCTCACAAGTAAATAGAAATTCACAGAAAATACAAGTATAACGACTAAACGAAAGGGAAACACTACATTTAAATTCAAATCATAAATAAAGTGTTATTCGGGTAAAATAGTTCTTACAAGGCCAATTTACAAACGATTAGAAATACCGAACAAGAAATGCAACAATATTAATTAACTGTGTGACAAGTCCCCACAATGACAAAGAAAAAAACTGCCGTGCCCTAGAAGAGAATTTGTCCGTTAGAGAAAGGTAACACTTCTATGGATGCCTCCAAAGGAAAAAAAACTGCAGCGCTGATAAAAATCGCGAGCGATCTGTTTGTGTGGCGATTAAAACAGTGGAAAATCGCGCGCACTTCCCATAGATGACTCCACGGAATCCTTTCCCAACAAATCCATCTGATGATAGCAAAAGTGTACCTCTAAGTACTGTAAAAGAAACTGACCACTCTATTCAAATTGGGACTTTACAGACTCGTTTCAAGGAAGTCTAGTTGCATCTTACCACATATTTAGGGGTAGCAACTGACACCCTAAAACTTTTTTGAAATGTTTTCAAGGGTTAGGCAGAAAAAAAAACGTGGTAGACGTACAGTGAGCCCCAAACAGTCGTAGACAAGGGCAGGAACCGCGGCGCGGTCGTCCTCTGTGTCTCTGCCCACCATGCCCGCGGCCTCCGTGCAGCAGACAACCAGAGTGTCCGCGCCGCGGTCCCGGCCCTTGTCTACGACCGTTTGGAGTTCATTGTTCATTGTGATAAAGTCTGACGACCAAAAGTAGGCGTAACGTCACAGCAATATAAGCATCACAGGTGAAATAGGCTCAAGCGTGTGCTGATGGATTATCAACTGAGTGACGTCATGAAGGACGGGGGGGGAGGATGTTATGGATATTGACCTATTCTCATCAGCACGTTTAGCCGCAAGATGGAACGATACGAAAGAGAAGGAAACACTTCCATAAAGACTTCTATCGACATATAGGAGGATATGTTGTAAACAGGTGAAAAAACATAGGCTGCGTTCGAAGGACAATGACGTGCCACTATCCCCCGTTGTTCATAAACGAACGCGTGAGCCTGAAGACAGTGTTTCTTCTCAAATTGAGATTTCAATCAGAAAAATCTTCAGCGGAAGCTGATCGCAATGGCTTCTATGATTCCTCACCAAAAAATTTGAGCACTAAAACCAGTTTTCGAGCCCGCGTTCCGTGTTGAATTCGGGATGTCCATCGAAACATCTGCCACAAGGTTTGCACACTTGCTGAGATCGAATGTTGTCTCAGTGAGAAAATTCCGAATTTTCCACAAAAAGTGTTCAAAAAGGAATTTTTACTGCATTTTTTTGTGGAAAGTCGTGACCACCATTGCAAACAACTTCTCTTCAAGAATTTTTTTCGTATAACAATCTGAAAAGGGATTCTGACTCCAATGCAGGATGCCAAGATACGCAGAACTTTTGATGAGAAAGACTAACAGTGAAACAACGAGGCGAAATGGCCAAAAAAAAATAGCGCAAAACAAGCCAACAAAAAAAAAAACAGAAGAAAGAACGGATAGCTATGAAAAAAATAAAAGCTACGAAAAGCAGCCAATTTCAACCATACCTTGTGAAGCAAAATGTTAGCGATTACCTCACAGTATAAAACCAAAATTAAGTTAGCCCTAGAATTACAGAATTCTACTGTGGAATGAAGATAACTACAAGAATTACGTATTAATTAGTCATCGCGACTGATGAAAATTAGCTGTCACCGGTTAACGCAAATGATATTTGATGACCTGTCATAATTTGTCAGAGAAAAAGGTATAAGTGTAACTGGTGGCAAAAACCACCACGTAATAATCGTTAATCATTTATACGACAGTGATAGAATAGCCATCTGCAGTATAACCGCTGCAACACAACCCTTTCTTAGCTCTTACTCTGATAAAAGCAGAACCACGGCATAAATCTACATTAGCAGTCTACATTAGCGAGCGTTCTCCGAATCGTTTAAGGGTTTTAATGCGTTTCCGGTTCGGCTAATATGGGTTTCTTCATCGCAAAGTTATAAAAACGCTCTCCGTCAGAACAAAGCTCGCGAACAAGTTTCACCGGCCAGAAGAAAATCCAGCGTCTTGCTCTCCACATAGAATGATATGAAAAAGTTGCTCTGTTAAAAGTTTGCCAGCTTGCTGTGCAGCAGTAAAGTAAAAGAACAAGCATACTCGCCGACTACTACATCGTTGAGGCAAACTTCTCCCTGGAACAACTACGAAGCTCAATTTTTCTGTGAGAATTTGCTTACACTGCCGGGATTTGCGTCAGAATCTCAAGATGTGAATGTGCTATGCAAATAGTAACTGGCATGACAGCGCTTGCACTCGATAACGTGCCATGAACAATTCAACGTTGGAGTAACGGAACAAAGTTGGAATGACGATGGAAACGAGTGGAGGAGATTAATATACGGTTTTGCACAAGTTTCCCTTTAATAGTTGCATTTAAATCCGAGCAAAATTATTGATTAGTTCTTCCTTTGGGAGAATAGCAATGAGTTCAATCCACTCTAGTCAAACCGTAGCTGGAGAAGCTGTCACTGGAAATCTCAGGACTAAAATGCTCGCAAATCGCTCCATTAGCATAAAAAATGCAAAAGCCTGACACCCACATTGAAAAAATTGAGCGGGATATCGATTTTTCCAGAACTGCCAAATAATCTAGGTGCATCAAGATTGATGTGAGACCTGGGTGCTTCTAAAGCATTGAATTTCTGGGTTACAGGGCTTGACAAGCTTCAAAGGTCCGTGATTCACAATGATCTCATCCATCCCGCCTTCAATATATCCCATAAGGACACTTCATCCCCTCCTTTTTCTACTTTGCGCTTTATTTATTTCGAATTTGAAAAGCGTTACTACAGGACCCTGGCAGGAATTCTAGACACGTGCCAGGTATACCCCGTGTGCTGGTCACTAAGCAAGGTATACGTGGTCGCATTCCAGTGGATATGTGGTGCAGTAGAGTAAAAGAACAAGCATACTCGCCGACTACTACATCGGGGTGCAGTGGACCGGCTATTGCATCAAAAACCTTTTCGGTGGTTTCAAGACCCTTAAATTCTCGAATTTGTCATGTTTTCTTTATTCTCATCATGGATTCCTGCTTTTTTCTTTTCTTCCCCATACATCACACCCAGATTTTCTGGCAGCTACTTAATCCCTCCTCTGAGCAAGCAGGGACACAGCACATCACCATGCAACTTGACTAAAATACCATATTGGGAAGGTCGCCAACTGCTCAATGGTGTGCAATGACATGTTCAATGTGGATTGCGTGACAACACATCCAGCTGAGATATCAATTCGAACAAAATTCGATGTCAAATTGAGCCTAATGGGGGACTGGTTTCGTGTTAAGGCTGTACAGCAACGTCATAGTGATACTATGTGGCAGAGACTATTCTGGAAAATATGCTTGAAAAACACAACGAGGGCACATACTTCCGTAAATCGAACGAAGGAATCACAGCGCTACAGCTGCTTGAAATCGTAGGAGGATCGTGAGAGCTGGAAATTGCATGCGTGCTTGGAAATACAGTTGTTATGATAATTTGAAGCGCAAGAGGTCAAATTAAGAACGTTGACGAAGTGATGTTTGCAAACATCGGCTAAATTTTTCAGAAATGTGATATAAAAAGTCATTGGCGTTAATTTTGAATCAGGTGTCATCATAGGTGGAATACCCTGAGTATCGTACTCCACCTACCATCACTTTTTGCCGAGGTAAG
>JARK01000503.1:0-38000 GCA_000688135.1 Ancylostoma ceylanicum
ACTAAGGAACGGGAACGTTCAACTTCTTCAAAATTCCTAGGTGAAGATTTTTGAGAAGAGAGGTAGTTTTCCTGCGATTCACTCACGAAGGCGGAGGCTACAGTTTCAGAGTGACACTGAGTAGTAGAAATCACATTCCTTAAGCTAGCACACTCAGATCTCAAATTATACACATCATCACTAAGCTTACGGTACTGTTCGATCAACTGGAGCAGCTGCTTCCTGTCGTCCATCACACAGGAGACGAATGTTTTGACATGCTGCGGCAGCGACTTGTCCTTTAGAATGGCGTCGGCTTGAGACTCGAGACCTGAGATCGTCGGCGAAGCACTCGGATCTATGCATGGTCTTTTGGGAGGATTACGGCGACCCTGAAGTGAAGACGAACCAAGGAGAGTACTCATGGCGACACGTCACTGTGTGGTTTGACCAGATCAACAGGTGGATCGATCGGACATGGGCAGTAGCAAGATGAATTTACCTTTTGAGGCGGCAAAAGAAACGGAACAAATTCGCACCTTGCCACCTAGGTGCTCAATCAGTTTCGTAATTATCAGGCGACAGAACGATTAGTAGGCAGTTAGCGAATACAGTGTATGTAGCAAGGATTAAGGGATGGATGTGATGGGCGCTGTCGAGAAGAAATGTGCGCGCGACCGCCCGGCACGAGGCTCAGGCAGCGGAATGATTTTAATGAATTCCTAGGCTTACGATTAGCACTACAGTGAAGACGAACGCAGTGACCCACTTTGACAAATCCCAGGCCCGTAGTAATCCTTCATTCTAACTCTCAATGCTGAGTTGACCGGTTAGGAAGGCTTTGTGAAATGAAGGCGCCTTGAAGTGATCATCGATTTCTTTGAAGACGCAGTGAATTTCCTATTTTTGCCATATCTATTCTCTACCTACAGCTAGGCGTCGTCGCAGGAAGAATGCGCCGCCGTCTGGTCATAGAAGAAGAAATCTTTGAAGCAGATCCCCCGTCAAGCGCTGCGGACCATCTGCGCGGGCCTTCCCGCCCTCGGCATTTCTCGTCTTCACCGTGCTCGGCCCCTCTTCTCGTATCTGAACGGAACCACACCTCCTTCTTTGTTTATATATCCGTGCTAGCGTTGTCATGTCAAAACAAAATGATTGAGCGATTTGTGCGGACCTTTTCACGTTAATCGGTCACTACGCAGGTCAACTCGGCATTGAGCTTGAGCAGCTCGGGAGGTGCTTATCGGCCTCTCCGATGCTGGCAACGCTATTTCTTCAATTCTCTGACCGGTCTACTCAGAGTTAACCACTTGCTTAGCACCGAGTTAAGTTTCCTTAGTAAACTCCTATGAGAGCGCAATCAACTCCGTGTTCAGCTTCACATCGTTATACGCATGAAGTGAGTTGACGTTGAAGTGACCTTGCTTAACTCAGAGTTAGCATTTGAATTGAGTTCACTTCAAGTTTAGGGGGGTTTACTACGGGCCCTACGAAAATGGCGGTTCTTGTCGTCACCATTTAACAGAATATGAATTTTTTTTTTGCAGAATACGGCCTAGTTGCCCGGGCTAGGAGTGGAGATTGATGGGAATGAAAACAAGATTATCATTATGAAAGAGAGTGATTATAAACAGAAACACCCATTTATTTCATACTACAACTCATCCTAATTGATCGCCAGCTCAGACATTCGCTCGGGAGTCCCGCCTGACAAAAAGCTTTCATATCACTTTCGGGACAAAATCAGGAGCTCCGGCGGGAGACATCATTCTGGTTTTGTTGCGGGATTAACCCGAGAATGGTGAGGGTTTGTAATTGCCACGTGGTAACCCTTATCAAATGTCAGTCTACTCTCCGCTTCGGCGGAGAGTGGAGTCCTACGGGACTCGCCTAGCCTGCTGAGGCGCGGTTAAGATTGTGGCACAGTGTGAAGACCAGGCGAGATGCGTGGGAGTAGGTCGCGCTCGGCCGTGACGCGGATGCGAAATCCGTTAGTAGCGGCCGGCGTCGGCCCACGGACCGCATACGCGTTGCGGTCACCGTGCATTTTTGTTTTCTTCCGTTTTTCAGTCTCGGGACAAAATCCAGTCTCCCGCCGCAGCTCCAGGAACTACATGAATCACAACAAGTGATTCATGTAGCCCCTTTCCTCCTCTATTGCTTGTATCAGGGACGGAGAAGCTCCCCGGTTTCTTTTCCATGAAAAGCTCCAGAAATTGCCGAAGAAAATTAACAAAATAAGTAGGTGAAGACCGCTTCTGGCTTGCAGAAGCTGTATGAGTGGAATTACCTCTTATTCTGTCGGATACCGTTTTGATGGAATTTGCCCAGAGGCGACGCGCCTTCTCAATGTGAGGGGTAACCTCGTACTGAACCCTTTGAAGTTTTTTTTCTTCGCGAAGTGAATCAGTTGAACGTAGATGTTGCTGAGATTCAACATTCTTGCAGGTTCTTCTTTACATTTGGGACGACACCTCGAGGGTAAACATCTCATTGTTCTTCAAACCCTATATTAAGAGGAGGGACATCCTCTGGGCTAAAAGTAACCTCTCAGAGGCGGGAATCCATTTCTGCGCTGTATTTTCAACACTAAGGGCTTCTCCTAACATGATGTTGATATCTGTTGCTTTTTGAGTTTCATTCGATCCGCGATAAAAATCAAAGAGTAGGAGTAATCAGAGGTTGTCGTCCTAGTTCAAATGGTGCTTCACATTCCATGCGATAGAGAATTAGGTGCGGCGAGAACTGAAGAAATCGGTTAGGATATTTACAAAGAGTAAAACAAGGGCTAGAAAATGGTCATTCATACGCAATCCAACAAAGTTCGATTCCCATTAAAGGCAGCACTCACGCAAAGTTTCACTTTTGAATTGAATCGCTTACCGTGTAGCCGGCTGCTAGTGAATCGCAACGGTAAGTTGCACACAAAAAATTACTGCCTACTTGCGGAGATACCGCAGTGGACACACATGCGGGCGTGGCCATTTTGGTGTCCGCCACGCCAGTTACCGCTATTGGCTTGGTGTATGAGGCGTGTTCTTGCGCTGTGCATAGTGTAAAGTATAGAGTGGTGTACAGTATAGGGTATAAAATGCGTACAATCCACAGAATTACGTCACGCGCGTACACCCTCAGCGAAAACTCGTCCGCGCTTTGGACGCATGGAAAACGGTGCCTTCATTTCCTGTCTTCCGACGTGTTTCGCGCTGCTTCATCACTGTCTATGAGTTCATCCCCTGAAAGGCTCAAAATTTAGCGCAATCTCCTACCCAAAAATTTCCGCGCGTGCTGCCTCTAAGAAATTGAGAAAGGAAAACCACAGGAACTTACTGGCCAACTCAATATATAAACCTTTTAATTGAGTTCAAAATCCTATTGCCAATCAAATATGCACTATTTCAGAGACAAATTCAGGTGGTGGTTCTAGCTGTATCGGTTTTCGTTGTCCTATTGTACATGGGAGTTCTCGTTTTCTTCAGATTCATTGACAATTATTAACTAGCTCTCACATTTTTGAAGTATGTACGATGTCTACGTCCAGAGAATATGTACAACGTGGTTTGTTCATTCAGATAGTGCGCTTCACGTACTGGCCACTCAGTGGCCGTATTTGTGTTGAGACAAGGTGATGAGCTTATCAGTTTTGGAGAAGTGAAGGAGAGTGTGATATATCTATCACGTCGCTCGCTACCAACAGTGAAGGTGGCACGTGGAGCGCATTGCCTAAATAAACAGACTAAATTTTCATACCTTGTTTAGATGCACATATTCGTACAGTGTAAGAAACTATCCAATTAAGACCATTAATGCTATCGAAAACTTCTATTGAAAATCTTCATGAATGCTTTGTATTTCGAATAAATTGTGAAAATTGAACAGTGACAGTAGTTTTTTACCATCTAATGGGCCCGGGGGTAAATAGAAGTCTTGTGCGGAGCACTGATGGGGTAGCTTTGGAGGGAAGACGAGAACAACCTATTGTGTAGTATTAAAGGCAGTGTGTCAGCTTGTCACCATTCCACATCATCTGAACATATTCGGGCTGATGAGCACATAGATGTACTTAAAATTCCAAAAAGACGTTGAAAACCCCGAGAAATATGATGTCTTTTTTACGGAATTTTGAAATTCTCGGCCAGTTGTACGAGAGGCTTTATTCTGCAATGGAAGCTTACTGAGGGTACGGCTTTGTTTCCCAACACGGAAGTACATGTCCTGTCTATAATATCTGCTGCTGAGAAGTTCATTTCGATAAACTCTCTCAATTTCTCGCCGCTTCCTCCTTGTTTGCGGTCAGGGAAACTCGTTCATATCAAGATAACATTTTGCCTTATAAGTAGGGTTTTTGACCGTTTTTTCCGGATTTCAAGCACTTCATTGGAAGGAGTGCGTCGAGAAGAATTGGATTTCGTTGACATCTCGACACCCAAAACGAGCTGCCACACTACCTTTAACCCATTGGCCATTTATCAGTAAGATTTTCTCAATGGTTTGGTCACCTCTTAGTATTTTCAAAAAAAAAAACCTTTCACTTCCTTCCTATGAGAACACATGCCGATAGATGGAATGTCAACCAAACCGCATCTCCTGGTAATGATGAGCGGGACACGGCCGTTGGAACACATTGCGAACACAACGAACTTATTAGCTTGTTCTGTGCCATTCTCTGCTGGGTGCGTGTGAGGTTGGTATTATTTCTCATCTATTGTGTAAATATTAGGTTGAGGAATTATAAATGTCTGTTGATTTCGTGCTCATATTTCTCAGCCGCATTGAAATTTTTGAAGGTGATTGTAAGTTCATTTTAAAGAGTGATCTATTACGCATCTACTGATATAAGAATTGCTCAGGTTCCTTCAACTTCCGATTTTTAAATAAATTCGGAAGGTGACAGACCAGAAATGTAGAATTTTTCCTTGCATGGTGTACAAACTTTTACATGGCATATTACCGGTAGAACTGCACCACACTTCATGTAATGCCGTTAGAGAAAGTTCGTTTTGCCTGTCGGTAGCATACGCACAGAAAAGACTCCTTAAGAATACCTCAAACTTGGGTAACTGAACCGAAATCCATGGTGACAATCAGTTTTTTCGACTGCATCCATCTGCAGATTTGGATTTTGGTCTCGTTCAAATACCGCCTCTTAGCCAATGTTTGACACTACCAAAATTTTGCTTGCATCCGTGAACCAATCGTTCCTTGGAGGAGAAAAATTTCAAAAAGTTTGAAGGAACCAAAATTTGGATGGGTTGACATTTTGACCCACAGCGAACCGAACTCTCTAACTAGGGCTTTGGTTTCTTTTGTGGAAGAAGGAGAAGAGTCACTGATTAAGGAAAAAAGTGTCTCTTGGATTGCGCTCTTGAAGCTTTGTCTTAACAGAATTTTTTAGCTGCTCTTGAAACAGACGTTTATAATTCCTCAACCTAATAGTAACCTCATCAGTCAGTGACAGAGTGTAGGTACTTCTGGCATACTCGCCACATCCTGCATAGCCGAAATCCTGCTGAAATCATGCCTACAAGCCTGACCGTTCAGGTCACGCCGCACTCAGAGGCTACTTTTCCGGCTCGCTTAGAGCATCCCCAGTCATCGCCAGCTCAAAATGAATCAAAATGAACGCAATATAAGATCGTGGAAATGATACGTATCGATTGTAGCGTTGCATCGCCATGGACGCTGCCAAGCCGAGCTCATCGCCCCGTACTTCTCAACGTTGCCCAAAACGAAGTGGCGCTGTGAGTGAGAGAAATAATGGAAACGATGCCTATCGATCCCCACGCCCGTTTGATTATCATCCCTCAAGCATCTCCTCATCATTATCCTTGTGGCGACCGCTGGCTGTCGTCACGGTCGCAACGACCGCCGGCTGTCGTGGCGATCGCTACGATTGCTGGTGAAGTCTGGGGATTCTCTTAGCTTGCGTTGCCTCCATGTGACATCATTCTCACACCACGCCATTCTACATTGATCGGAACTCTCGTTTTTCGCGACATCACACTTTGTGGTTCCGAAGTTGTGCAACAGTAGAGTGTCGTCTTTCAACCTTGTACAGGACCGCTGGACTTGGTTCCAGGCGTTTCCCCACTACTGGTCGCTCTCGCAACCCTACTGCGACAGTGGACCCGCTGTGGTTACACACGCGCTGGCTCGCCTCTCACTCGTGTTCCTCGCCTTTTGGCTCCCTTCCTTTCATATAAAGGCATCATACACGTCTCTCTCATTCATTCGGTCTAGTGATCATAGGCCTACCTCATTCACTCCAGCTTTGTCGAGCCTGTGGCAGGCTTCACAGCGACACCGATGCTATGAAGACAATGAATGAAAATGATGAGAACAAAATGTTACAAGTTCTCGCATGTTATCACACAGTTTGCGATGGATAAGGTGTTGATGGATAGGGTGTTGGCGTAGGATCAGTTGCACGACGGCTGTCGGTGGGGAATGGTTGCAGCGACAGCGTCGCTGTGTAGCATGCCATGGGCCTTAAACAACTTTCGCTCTTTAAAAGAATTTAGCAAGTGTAAGCATGACAAAAGTGACCTGAAACAGCTCTAAATCTAAATAAAAATCAAAATCTTCAACCTTTTCGTATATAACTCGACGCGCAAAACAGACGGTATATGTAGGTAGTTTTTGACTGTTTTCGTGCACAGGCACGCTCACATACACACATGCTAAGCCAAATATTAGCTTGATGCAAAATAATAGGCGCACTTTTTTTTCAAAACCATATAATTAGGTTTGGATATGGTATGACAACTAGTTATAGCTATAGTCTTGTAGAGCGATGCAGGCTCTTTCGATCTATTCGTAGATCTATACTTGGATGCGTTGTTGGCTTGGGCTAGAAACCACAAAAAAAAAGAAACTTCCAAAAATCTCGTATCCTAATTTCTTTGAGGATTTTTCTGTAATACCACAAGCGACACAGCCAAAATATCTTTTTTTTGTGCTAGGTCAGGATGTCACTATCTATCACACATAGGAGCCCTGGTGTAACGGGATTGCTGTTGGTGAAACAGAGGCGAGGCTTTTTGGAGGTTTTCCTTTGGTATCTCTAGGATTCTTGGTGGGTGATTCTCTCCGAGCTGCTTTTTGGAAACAACTCCCCCACAGTATCAGCTGCTGTAAACTACTTCGGAAATTCGCGAGGAGTCTGCTAGAAAAACGCTACAGATGCTCAAAAGCGCATTTTCTGCACCCCAACTTTACACTAAAAGTTGCTTCCGGGAGCTGGTTCGAATTTTGATAACTTCCATGGAGAACATCTGAGTAGTCATCATATTCTACAGGAAATTTGTCGTATTACTTTCAATTTTCCCTTCCTCAAAATCCTTTATCCTGCAATAAAAAATCTGCCAAATATGACGACCCAAAGACGAAGTTTTTCGTTTTCTTCGGTTCTCAGTTTTTCGAGTTCTCCGCGCAGGACTTCGAGGACCCATACAATAAGCAATGGTCCCCGCCAACCAAAGGTATTATGTCGTCCGCCGAAGTTGCCGCCTATTAGAGTTGTGGAACAGAAATGTGTTGGGTTGGCGAATAAGTTCGTGCGGTTATTCATGAGGACAGAAACTACAATTTCCCGAAAGCAGTATCAATCGCTTTGAATGGGTTTTGTAGCTCTTCTCCTCCTCTATTAAAGCTGCCAGAGAGGACCGTCTCTCAGCTCCGAGCATACGGAAAATTGCGTTATTTGAAACCACTCAATTTGCAGCCCGCCATAGAAACTTTTGTATCAAACCTCACGAAATGCATTAGGAACTTCTTAAATTATGTGGTATATGACTTCTCACGACCGATTGAGGCAAGCATTAGTGGAAAACCCTAAATCAATTTTTTTTGGTGGCCGCTTCGATCGAATTTTGCGCAGGAAAGTCGAGCATGCCTAATGTGACCGATCACTTCACTTGAGCATTTTAGGGTTTTGCACGGAATGTGTTAGATAAACTCGCGTGTTGTTGAGAGTTTGCATCAGTACTGATTTTTCTTCATATGTGGAGCTACCCTAGGGGTGGCTACCCTAAAAATGGCAGACCACTTCTGTGCTGTCCCTTCAGTAGTGAAGGTTTCTTTATGGACGCCATTCATAGCCCTAACCTCTTCAACCACATTAGACCAATGATTGAAGTCGGACAGTAGTCGGTGACAGAGTGGTCCATTCATGTCGAATTGAAGGGTCCACAAGGGTCCAGTTCCAAACAGTAAAAAAGAAGGTGCAACGAGAATTGAAGATCGTGGTTGTGATAGTTCTAAATAGCAATACAAGAGCTACAAAATAGTCCCTGAAATCCGGTCAATCAGAGTCCAAATCACCGCGAAATAATGAATTGAAAAAAACCACATGAACTTATTCCCCAACCCAGTAGTTAACCCGAAAACGATAATAATATTAGGTCGTCAAGTATGAAATGTCTGATTTTCCAACTGGTCAGTTTGACAGCTGATATCTCCAGGGTTTTCTCAGATCCACTCACATCTTTCTTTCCACTACGAAGGTACATTCTCCCCCTCTCTAAATCACCTATTTGATTCTTCATCGACTTCGAAATTTTTGTCTGAGAGGAACTTTTGTGACACTACTCAAAGACCAAAAATCGTATCATTTCGGAATATGGGTTCCATCGCGGAGCCCATAAAGCAAGGATAACTCAAAATATCCAAGGAATGTTTGGAAAGGGAGTGGCTAATAAAGGTACGGGACATCGATGTTTTGAGAAATTTCTTCCCGGTGATATAATCCTGCAAAGTGAGCGTTGTGATGAACCTGGATTAGGATGAGCTGGAAGCTGTGGCTTGAGCGGATAGGAGTCAAACTATGCCTGCATATGCACCGAGGTTAGGCGTTCGCATCCCTATATTATTAAGGTATTCAAGGCAATGAAGTGGCACGATGAAGCAATTTTCCACAGTTTGGTCCCCAAAAATCGGTGCCATTTTTTGACCATTTTTTTGCAAAACCGCGCTGCGTAAACCAGGGTGGCAAGGAGGGAAATCCTCCTGCCATTCGTTGCACTGGCCAAACCTTGCTCTACCTGACCACAACTTCTCCCAAGTATTAGTCCACTTCTTGATGGAGAAAATTTTCCACTTTCAACATGATGTTGGAAATGCCCTTCGCCAACTTATCGCCACTTGCTTCCCATGCCTCCAAGCCGTTGGCGCAACCATGCTACCGCTAAGATGGCAAGGATGTGCCG
The DNA here is from genome assembly GCA_000688135.1 of Ancylostoma ceylanicum. Classification (NCBI taxonomy): domain Eukaryota; kingdom Metazoa; phylum Nematoda; class Chromadorea; order Rhabditida; family Ancylostomatidae; genus Ancylostoma; species Ancylostoma ceylanicum. The sequence continues at coordinate 9,186 of JARK01000503.1, forward strand.
GTAGCATAGGGACATACTTGCATTGCTCGTACCTCATCTTGTTGGGGGAAGATTTCTCGAAACTGTCTCATTCAAAATCAGACATTTCATACTTGACGACCTAATATTAAGTACGATTGTATTGAACTACGCAGCTGGGACCGCCAACCTAAACAATAGAAGTGGTACGCTGCTTGTGGCGGGGTGATAATTATCGAGAAGAATTTCGGAGGTAACAATGGAGCTCTGCTTACAGCAGCTCCAAATGAATGGATCCTTCGCAATTTTTCCAAACGCACCATTGCTTACTAAGCATGGAATTCTGCATAGGCGGGGAATGCTAGTCTAGTCATTCGTATGCGGATTGCGTTAAGAACTTACTTTTTTATCACTGGTAACCAAGTTGGCAAGATGAGCAAATATCCCTTGGAAAACCAAAAAGTTCAGGCAACATCAAATGAGGCTGCTTGCCGTTGTGATGGTATGGAGCCCCTAAGCTGCATTTCCTTGGCTATGGAAATACAGATGTACGGGTGGTGCATGCTGATCAGTCGAAGATGTATGGAAGAAATGCAAAAAATTGTAACAATTTGTTTTACCACCGACGGTGCCGCTGTACGAAGTATGATATAAACCTGAGGTATAGCGTAGGCCCTAGGAATATCTCAAGCGAAACATTTTCTTCAATCGTTTCCCCACGCAGGTTGTTATGAACACTTTATTTGTCAACGTTTCGGCAGCACGCCGTTCTCAACGCCTAAAAATGGATCAACTTCTACGAATTTATGTCGCACACCATCAAAAGCTGCCTCTGAACTGTGCCTTCGACTGGTAATGACTAGCTAACAGTGAGCACCAGACGTGTGAGACGAACTCACCAAGCGTTCCACCAGAAAAGCGGAATGGATACGCGCACCGCAACACACGGCTGTCACTAGTGGATGACTGAGCATTGCTCATCATGCGTTGGTGACAGTTCATTTCCGTTGTTCATCCTACCGCATCTGATCCTCTCTTCCATCAGTTGACGAGCGACGAAGATTTGATCGCAACAGCATTGACCCGGACGAAATCCGGCCTTCTCTTCACGGCTAGTCTGTTCCCGATGCTCTTGAAGTATTGCCTGAATGATCTTCATGAAGACTTTGCCAACGATCGATAACAAGCTAATTCCGCGGTAGTTCTTGCATCCCCTGCTGTCTCCCTTCTTATGGATTGGTACCACAGGCGCGCTTCCATGTGGCGGGGATCACTTCTGACTGCCAGACGAGTGATATTAGGCTATGAAGTCGTCTCAATAAGACCTCTCCACCAGCTTTTATTGCTTCCGCAGTGATGTTATCCACTCCAGGCGATTTACCGTTCTCGAGCGATCGTACTGCTTTCCTTATTTCATCAATGTTGGGCTCCCCGTCAAGAAATGCATTTCGCGGCGTTTGGATGCTCAGAGGTGGCCCTTGTGGTGACTCATGATTGTATAGCTCGCTGAAGAATTCCTTCCAGCGCTCGAGGCGTTTCGCTGTCAATCGCGCAAAAGTACCATCCGCTTTCCTGATATTGTCATCTGTTGCCCTCGCTTTTCCACTCAGTCGCCCAATAGTACGGTAAAGCATACGATAGTCGTTCCTGCCTGCTGCTTCTTCAAGTTCGTCGGCCAATCGGTTCCAGTACGCCTCCCTTTCCATTTCCACTCGTCGACGGAGTTCCTGATTGAGCTGTCTGTAGCAATTAAAGTCGACAAGCTTTGCCCGTTTTCTTTTGTCCACAAGTTGCAAACATTCATTCGAGATCCACGATTGTGTCCGATAGCGGATGACAGGGCACAATGATTTTGCACATTCTAGCACGTCGTCCGACATCTGTTTCTCCTCTTCGTCTGCAGTCGTACCCATAGCGAGCGTGGCAAATCTATTCGGTAAGGCAATTTGAATTAGCTGTTGAGATGGAGGAGTTATGAGCGAAGACCAGTCGAGCTTGGGCACAGGATGTGATTTGCTAGTTGTTCTCTTTAATCGAAGCTGCATGACAGCCCTCAGCAGGTAATGGTCTGATCCACAGTCAGGTCCTCTCATTGCGCGAACATCCTTGAATGATGACATGAAGCGCGAACTGATTAGCACGTAGTCCAGAACTGTTGAGTCATGTCCCATTGGATTCCGCCATGCCAGCTGATGCTTCCTTGGATGTTGAAAATAGCTATTTCCAATTACCAGCTTATTGGTAGTTGCGAAAGACAACAATCGTGATCCGTTGTCGTTGACCTCTCGTACAGCGAACCTGCCGGGTGCTCGTTCCCATCCTTGTCTGTCAGCACCGACGTGTGCGTTGAAGTCTCCAGCACTTACGACCAGCTCCGACTGAGGGATTGCGTCCACCACTCTTTGGAGTTGTCCGTGGAGTTCATCCTTAACCGGATCTGGGCTCATTTCTGTGGGGGCGTTTATACACAGGATATGTACTGTGATAGTTTCGCAGACACTTCTTCTTCTTCCTAGCGTTTGTCCCACGTAGTCGCAGGGTCCGCTGTACTGCATCTCTTCTTCCTTTGTTCCGATTATTTGCGTCCCTTATAGTTAGTTGCACTTCAGCCATATCGGTCTTCACACAATCTAGCCAGCGAGTCTCGGGCCTTCCGCGTGGTCTCACGCCCTTAACTTCTAAGGTGAGTGCAGTTTTGGCAACAGACCCACCTTCTCCTCGCAGCACGTGTCCGAACCAACGCAATCGAGCTTCTCTCATCTTGTCGATTATCGGTGCGACTCCAAAAGTGGAGCGAACCATCTCATTCGAGACTTTGTCTTTCAACGTTACACCCATTGACCACCTTAGCATTCGCATCTCCATCGTGTGTAAGACTTGCTTTGTGACCTTCGTGGCTGTCCAGCACTCCGTTCCATAAAGGACGACTGGCCTTACCACTGTCCGATAGACTTTGGACTTGAGTCGGATTGGCATTTTCTTGTCACACAGTATGCCCGTAGTCGTTCTCCATTTCATCCACGCAGAGTTGGCACGTCCGTAAGCGTCGGGGAGGACATCGCCTGTGGAAGTAATTCTTGATCCGAGATATTTGAAGCACTCAACCTTCTTCAGATTGTTGCCGTCAACACAGATGGTACCATCTTCTATCTTTGCTCCACACTCCATATATTCGGTTTTTGCAATGTTCAGCCGCAGTCCATACCGTTGCAGGCGTTCTTTCCACAGCTGTACTTCTTCTTCTAGTTCTTCCCTCGTCTCTGCGGCTAGCATCACATCGTCGGCATATAGCAGGCACCATGGATGCGACTTCTGAATATCCCTGGTGATAGCGTCGACGCAGAGTATGAACAGCAGCGGAGACAGTGCCGACCCTTGATGTACTCCAACTTGGACGGGAAAAGGCTTGCTGGTCCCTGCCGCGCATCTCACTACGCTAGTCGGCCTCGAGTACAACATCTTGATCCAACGCACGTATTCCTCGGGTATTCCATGTATTCGCAGAGCCATCCATATGAGATCACGTGGGACTCGGTCGAATGCTTTTTCGAGATCAAGGAATGCAAGGTGGACGGAACGGTTTTTCTCCCTATGTCTCTCAACAAGTAGTCGGGCGGCATGAATGGCATCAGTGGTGCCGCAGCCTTTCACGAATCCGCACTGATTTGGCGTTGTGGAAACAATTGCTCTTAGTCGTGAGTCCAAGATGCGTTCAAAGATTTTCATGGTGTGGCAAAGAAGGCGTATCGGTCTGTATGAAGAGCAGTCTGCGCTGTCTCCTCTTTCTTTCCAGATAGGCACGGTAGTGCTCATCTGCCAGACTTCAGGCGTTTTTCCTTCCATTAAGATCCTGTTGAAGATTTTCGAAAGCCATGCAGCACCGCTCTCGCCCATCAGTTTCCATACGTCAACGGGGACATCATCCGGTCCGGTTGCCTTGTTTCGTTTCATTTTCTTAATTGCCTCGCTTACTTCGGCAGGAGCTATCGGGAGAACAGGGCCTTGAATACATTCGGTTGGCGGGATTGATGGATGTGGAAACTCCTCGTTGAACATCTGATCGAAATATTGTCTCCATCTCTCTAAGACATCGTCTGGATTGCGTAGGATGTTTCCATTGGACGCCTTGATAGTGCCTATATGCCCTGTAGTCATGGTTGTGGAACGATGACGAGCTTTCGCCAGTCGGTACAGCAGTTTCTCTCCCTCTGAGGTGTTCAGTGTATCGTATAATTCTCTGTAGTGTTTCGACTTGGCGATGGCAACAGCTTTCTCTGCTTCCCGCTTTGCGGCAAGGTAGGCATCTCGGTCCTCGGCGTAATGAGTGTGTATCCAACGTTTGTACATGGACTTCTTTTGCGCGATTATGCTCTGCATCTCCTCGTTCCACCACCAACGACTGAATCCTTCATAGTTTTCGTAATGATATTGCATTGCTCCTCGATAGTGCGCTCATCTATAGGAGTAAGACAAGATAGCAGAGTAGGAAGGACGTTGTCTTTCTGCTCCCTCAGCTTCCACCATTTGATACGCAGCGTGTCTGTTCTTGGCCTGGCCTTTCTCGGACGGGAGATTTTCAGGTCCATAACGAGCAGATGGTGTTGTGCAGCTACGTGGTCAGAGGGGATAACCTTTGCATCCACTAAGATGTTACGATCTCGTCGACGCAGCATCCAGAAGTCAATTTGTGCTTCCCGTCCGCCACTTGCGAAGGTGACCAGGTGTGATTTCCGCTTTCGAAACTGTGTGTTAGCGATGATGAGGTCCGACACCGCCGCAAATTCGAGAATCCGTTGTCCTTCCTCATTGCGCATGCCATAGCCATATCCTCCGTGCCAGCGGTTGAAGCCTTCTCGCTCTTCTCCTACGTGACCATTGAGATCACCACCTAGCAGTAGGACTTCTTCATCTCCGATCGTATGGACATACTGCTCGAGATCCTCATAAAACGAACTCTTCTCCTCGGATGTGCAACCCACTTGTGGCGCATATGCAGAGATTATTCGCATCACGGTTTTGCCGGTGTCCACTTTCACGGCCATCAAGCGATCCGAGATACAGTCTATAGAGGTGACATGGTTCCGGAGAGCCTCGCTGATCACTATGCCAACTCCGTTCCGGTCCGTCGTTCCATGATACATGAGTTTGTATCCGTCACCGATCTCCACACATTTAGAACCTTCCAGCGTGTTTCTTGTATACAACAGACGTCCACATGCCGGCTTCTCAAACTACTTGCAAGCTCACGACCCTAGCCGTGAGTGTTCCGACATTCAGCGTGGCAAGCCGCATTGGTAATCGTGGCCGTTGTTGCTCGTGCTGGCTGGCTCTGTCTGTATCACTGAGGTTGGCGGCGAAATCATCGCCAAGAAATTTGAGTACCTCATAGAGGTCCACAGGTAAAGGGGATCGCTCTTCAGCAAGGCTGTGTCGGAGACATAGCGAAGGATGACCAATTCCGAAAAATCCGCAATAGACAGGAGCGTTTTGGCGAACGCGACGGCTGCGTTGGTGGACGCGGTTACCACTATCTTTTCGTGGGCTGAAAGGGCCTGTCGGGCCGCGATTGTGGCTCCTACCACAGTCTTGCCGGTGCCGAACGCGGCTTGCAGAGCGATTATTGGGTAGCCTGCGCAACCGAGTGCCACTGCTTGACGCTGGTCGGGGGTGAGGACGGTTGGATATGTATTGTGAGAGAAATTTCTTCCTCTGTTGGTGCATCCTGCTGCTCCTCGTCCTCCTCAGCGCATCCGAGGGTAGTGAGACCGTAAACGCGGTTGATGATGCTGTCCGCGATCGTGCCGAGGAGAATGTTCTCGAAGGTGTTCATGCGCGAGATAATCCCGTAGGCAGGTTCGGCCATGATAGGTCTGCCAAGCTTAATGCAAGCGTCGAAGAAGATCTGCGCTCCTATTCGCCTACCGCTCGTCTCGACAGCTTGCCGCACTGACGAGTGTGACCACTTATGTGCGATGAGCGTGATGTGCAGCTCACGTCTGCGAGGATTTACTCCGACATGGTGGACCAGCATGTGAGACGCTTCCAAAGAGCCATCCACCCAAAGTTCTGCCGGCCGTCCTTTAGTCCAACCGGGCTCAGATGACATTGGTGTCAATGTAAACACAACAAGGAACGGGTAGGCACGCAGGCTAGGGACTACTGCACGAGTCCAGTGCGTGCGGCGGTCAGCAGCTGATGATTTTATCGCGGCTAAGGTAGAACACGCTACGTTGAAAAAGTGGCTCATCTTCTCCTTAGCAACCATTGGGTCCAGGCTGAAGTTGTCGAACTGGTGCGACCGGTCGTGCAGCCAGGCAAGGTCGTGGAAGCCCAATTTGGAAACCCTTAGCGGGAGTAAGCCTTCTTCTGGGTGGCAGGGAAGAAAGTCTTCGACGAGCTGGCAGAGGCGTTTCATCGCATCCACAGAGGATGGTGGCTCGGAAAATTGGACTGCGCACGATACATTTGGGCGAGATTTGGCTAGAAGCATCTCCCCTTCCGAAAGTTGTTCCAGAGGGAAATCGCACACTGACTGTGTGACGACGACGGCCTTGGGGGCGCCTTCGAAAGCCGCGCGGAATTTGGTGGATTCCTGATCGCGACGGGTGATGGCGATCACAGTTCTGAAGACGTCGTTCGACCATACCGCAGGAGTTACAAACGCGAACGTTGCGGCCCTGAAGAAGAATACGGATGCATTATCCAGGGCGGTATCCGAGGAACACGGGATCGCTCTAAGGTTGGAGCTGGTGCTGCTAACGCCTGCAAAGTTGGCTCAACATCCCATACCCAAACGAGGTCTTTGACTGACACCAAAGCTTTGTCGAACCCGCGCTTGTCAGATTGAATGTTGGTGGCGTACTGGTCAAGGACTATGCAATGGAGATCCCTCCGATCTGGGCCGATCACAAGAAATTCTTTAGCCTCCAAGACGACGCTGGAGCCGCGGTTAGTGGCGATGACTTCATACAATACGGGCCGTCGACCTCCGACGGTTCTTCACCGGGAATTCCCCCGAAAACAACTGATCGATAATCTGCTGCGAGTCAAAACGAAATCTTCCAGTGTTTGGAGCGCGATTACAGGTATTTTTACCGGTTTTCTGTGAATAGAACGAGTAGCTACTGGGAACAGAGACTTGGCGAAGAAAGGTAGCCACTGCTGGGGATGTGCCGATACATCTTGGGTGGCATCTCGTTCTGAACCTCCCTGTCCGACAGACCAATCATGCGGATATGACGAGGGTTAACAAGGTCTGCCCAGGGATGTGTCCCAAGAAGGTAATGCCAAAAGTTAGCAGGGTTGGTGCGAGGCAGGGGTGTCAGTTGTCCGGGTTGAGGGGGTTGCGACGCCCATTCTGCACTCGTTCTCCATCATTCCCAGATGCTTCCTCGCGAGCGTTTCTTTGGCCACAAACAGTCCCACGGGAACATCGAGATCCGGATGGCTGGGCATTGGGGGCCATAAACCACTACATCACAGTTGGTGGACAGAGTTTATTGCGGCGGTCGCGTCGCGGCTTCGCACTGGAGCGCGGCAACCTTCACGGCCTTGCGTTTTTCATTCGCCTTGTTTGGTTCCATTACAGGATTAATGTTCTACCAACCAGAATAAGAGTTTCTCACAGTGACATTCTGAATAGTTTGCCCGCAGTAGTATATAGGTTGTAGGGAAAGTTCTCGCGCTTTTTTGAAACATTATACTGTATTGACTTTTTAGAAAAAGGGAAACCCATTAAGAAATGAATAAGTAATCATCATGTACTACCAATCTTTGCCTATTTTCAGGAAGCGTTTCCATGCCCTCTGCATAGAACTAAACTGGCACTGACTCGAAAAAGTTGCTCAACCAGCGATCCAAGTCATCTTCATTATCGCACGCTCTTCCTTGCAGGGCGTTAGAGAGGGTCAGGAGAAGTTGCTAGTCTATTGGCACAAGATCAGGGCTGTACAGTGCTGAAGTCAACAGTTCTTATTCAAAGTCGAGTAGCTTTGGCGAGTGACTCTTTTAGTAAGCGGACAAGCATTCTTGTGCAGGGATCGGAACGTGCCCTATATCGGACCATTTCCTGCGATTTTTGCGGTCGTTCTATCCAGCCGCGGACAGTGCAAGTCCACCGTGAGGGCAGTGTAGCGTGACAATACCTCGCAGTGTATGATGCCTTTGTAGTGTCACCAAGCACTGATCATAACCTTCAGAGGCTGATGACCTGCCTTTGGCTGCGGCTCATGCTGCTCATCCTTGTCAACCTAAGGTGGACTGCATTTGATGTTGACGTACAGACACCACTCTTTATCTACTGTGAAGATGGACTTGATCCATTTATTTATGCGTCCATAGTAGGGCAATTCAAAAGCCACCAAGGCACGTCGCTGCAGACCGATAAATTTGAAGAAAGAGAAACCATAATCCGAAAGGGTGCTATCCCTCATTAACTGGAGGTGATCCTGGTTGTGACCAAGAATTGATAAAACTTTATCGATATCGCGTGAGGTCCAAAGTTCTTGTAATTGGTGGTCTTGCACCAGCTCACTTAGATTCGTGAGTACGAGATTGTGAAAGATCGTAAACGAAGGGACGAAGTCCACTTCATGAATGGCTGGTGAGGCTGTGATATTTCTAATTTGCAGAGCAGGAATTTTTGAGAATGATCATGTAAGTGTGTCAAACTTGAGAATGCTTTCAGGTATTGGGAAGTAGAAAGATGTGGCAAGGCTACAGTCTATGGGTGCAGCGTCATTAGATACCACCCGGGTACTGGGGTCTATGAATGATGGCCAGGTCAATCCACTGGAGAGAACCACATCTGCTCTGGGTTTTGTATAGCAAGTACCGTTGAATGGTAAAATACGGTAGTTCGCCGGAGGAATGCGAATGCAATTATGGATCTGGACAAGACCATCTCCCAGATAAAATGCTGCAACATTTGTGCGATTCAAAAGTTTTCGCAATGTATAAGTGGGATCGAGCTTCAGCGAAGAATGAGGAGAAAACGCCAGCATGTTGGTGCGGTCACACTGAGAGGCTAAAGCGTGTTGAAAAAGCGCTGTCACTGAGTTTTGTGCTAAGTCCTCCACAGCCAAAAGTTGGGCGGCGAGTTGATCAGACGTAACAACGCCTATGATGGAATCGCTAGATCGGGGACTTCTCCTTACTAGCGCCCCTTCGGGTCGCTAGGAAGTGGGGTGGGGCAGCCACTCTAGGTTCGTGAAGAAGTTTTGACTAAGGAAGTCCTCAGAAAACTAACAAAAGCAAAACCAATCATTAATTAAGCTCAAATACAAATTCCTCCTCATGATTCTCTACCAATCTTGCCACCCTGCTACCGTTGGCCTTCCAGTCTTCTTCTACTGTTAGCCTTGCTTGACAAGTTTTCATCATACAACATCATGTAAAGTTACTTTCCGATGCATCAATATTTCCACACGCTTTTGTTGCCGTACTTCTTACATGCGTAAGAATCCGCCATGGGCAGTTACTCCCAGCTCTGCGCGGAGAAGTCCTTCAAAGGACTCTGGCAGCCGTGAACTATCTCCTACAACAGACACTGCGAACAATGATACGGAATCACCCGAACTGAGAAGGGTTTGAGTATCCCCAGACCTTCCCAGCAATCGCGACGACAGCCGGCTGTCGTTGCGATCGCCACGACCGCCGGCGGTCATCACATGGATAAAATGAGATATTAGACTCCAGACGTAAGAGGGATGATAATCAAGGGGCATGGTGATCGATAGGCATCTTCACCATTTTCGCTATCACCCACATCGCCAGGTCATTTTGGGCACTTGAGAGTACGGGCGATGAGCACCGTTTGGCAGCGATCCACGGCGATGTAACGTGGCAATCGATAGGTATCATTCCCGTAATACTTANAATACAATTTACTCCTCATGATTCTCTACAAATCTTGCCCCCTGCTAACGTTGGCCTTCCAGTCTTCCTCTGCTGTTAGCCTTGCTTGACAAATTTTCATCACACAACATCATGTAAAGTTACTTTCCGATGCATCAATATTTCCACACGCTTTTGTTGCCGTACTTCTTACATGCGCAAGAACCCGCCATGGGCAGTTACTCCCAGCTCTGCGCGGGGAAGTCCTTCAGAGGACTCTGGCAGCCGTGAACTATCTCCTACAACAGACACTGCGAACAATGATAAGGAATCACCCGAATTGAGAAGGGTTTGAGTGTCCCCAGACCTTCCCAGCAATCGCCACGACAGGCGGCTGTCGTCGCGATCGCCACGACCGCAGGCGGTTATCACATGGGTAAAGTGAGTTATTAGACTCCAGACGTAAGAGGGATGATAATCAAGGGGCATGGTAATCGATAGGCATCTTCACCATCTTCGCTATCACCCACATCGCCAGTTCATTTTGGGCACTTGAGAGTACGGGCGATGAGCACCGTTTGGTAGCGATCCGCGGCGATGTAACGTGGCAATCAATAGGTATCATTCCCGTAATACTTATTCTCTTGTATCGCCGGTTCATTTTGATTCATTTTGTACTGGCAAAGTCTTGGGATACTCTCTGTTCGAGAGAGAGAATGAAAGAAAGAAAGAAAGAAAGAGGGAGATAAGAGCTTGAGAGGGTTTGATTGGGAATCTCAGAGGAAGTAGAAGTTGTCGATTGAGGCATAAGTGAGAATGCGGACGAGACTTGGCAGAAAAAATACGGTCATGTGAAAATGAGCACAAATGAGCGCTATAGCCACTTTCAAGAAACAGGCTGCGTAGGTCTAATACTTTTTTCAAACACTACCATGCGATAGCGAACCCAGCCCTTCCCCCACTGATGGACCCTCCACATGGCCCTTTCCCCACAAATGAACACCTTTTCTTACTGTTGGACCATGATGTTTTACAACCCCTTCCTCACTACTGGACAATGNGAGAAACAGCGTACTGGCTGCGTAGGAATACTTTTTTCAAACACTACCATGCGATAGCGAACCCAGCCCTTCCCCTACTGATGGACCCGCCGCATGGCCCTCTCCCCACAAATGAACACCTTTTTTTACTGTTAAACCATGATGTTTTACAACCCCTTCCTCACTACCGGACAATGGTGGGCCCATCCTCCATCGCAAATCCGTATCCTGTCGTTTTCTCCACTGCTTGGTCAAGGCGGACCGGTACCCTGGTGTTCCCCTGACTACTGCGCCAAGACGGGTCCACCCTCCAACGGAGTCCCGTATTCTGCCGTTTTCCTCACTATTGTCCTGGGGCATTGTGTCCTCATTCGGTGGCATCGTGTTTTGACACTTTCCCCACTCCTCCGGCGGATGCTTTCCTCAATCCTCCATCGTCGGATCCGTGATCTGCCGTTTACCATACTACAGGCAGNCGGCGTTTTCTCCACTGCTTGGTCAAGCCGGACCGGTACCCTGGTGTTCCCCTGACTACTGCGCCAAGACGGGCCCACCCTCCATCGGAGTACCGTATTCTGTCGTTTTTCTCACTATTGTCCTGGGGCATTGTGTCCTCATTCGATGGCATCGTGTTTTGGCACTTTCCCCACTCCTCCGGCGGATGCTTTCCTCAATCCTCCATCGTCGGATCCGTGATCTGCCGTTTACCATACTACAGGCAGCGGTGGACCCATACTCCATCGAAGAACCGTATTCTATCGCTTTTCTCACGAATGGTGCATGGTGGACCCATCTTCCTTCGGTGGACCCTTGTTCTGGCGCTCTCTTCACTAATTCATCAGCGAATCCGTATCCTGGCGTTTCCACCACTACTCGGACAAGGCGGACCGGTAGTCTGGCGTTTTTTCTCANGCCCCCAAAAAATGGAAGGCAGACACTGCTGCATGATGAAGAATTGCTCCATTCTTAGTGCTGATTGCAGGTTGTCCTGTGTTTGGATTGCATTATGGAGGCAAGCTGCTGCCCCGTCAACTGTGGTGCCGTTAGACCTGCGTTCCACCTGTGTTCTTGCTCATCATAGTCACGTGACGTACCGCCCCTGAGAGGTGTATGTAAGCCGGTCGCCGGCCATCAGAGCTCAGTCGTGTCTCCCTCGGCGGAGAGAAGGCGAGCCCTGCGGGACCCGTCTGGCCAGCTGAGGTCCGGATAAAACCGTGGCCCAGCACAAAATTGGTGGGACGAGGTGTCGGGCTGCGGACGCGTGCGGCTACGTCGCGGGTGCAAAAGTCGCATGCGTCCACCGAGCGTTGTTACGGAAGACGCGCACGCGTTCGAGAACATTTTTGGGTATGCTTGGGTAAGCATGCGCTTACCCAAGTCTGCGCTAAAAACACGGCTCGACCTGAGGTTTGCCCAGATAGAGCTGCCATCCTAGGTTCATGGCACGTAAACCAGATCTTTGCCCCCCAATAGCAGCAATGGGGGGAGCAAACGCAACTGGTGAGGCGACAGAATAAGCTTTGACCTCAATGTGTAACTGCTGTGAAAACGTGTTCGGGCGCATTTGTCCTCTCGGAATCTCTGAGCATATACATACACACATATGCACATATACAGGGTGGTCCACATGAAGTGTGACGGGAAAAACTACCCATAACTTTACGAAAATGAAACCAAATGAGAACCATTTCCATTTATTTAGATGACAAAAAAATTCTCTATAACATATCTCAGATCACATTTGAAATGACCTCTTTTAGCTTTGATACAAGCGCCCGATCTCTCCCGCAAATTCTTGAGAATGCGCGCTACTATTTCCTGCGAAATTCGGTCTCAAGCAACCAACTTCGCTGTTTCCAGCGAATCTAGTGACTCGTATTTGAAAGAGCAGACTTTTTGCTCCAAGATAGATTAGACAGCGAAATCCAGAGGGCTGAGATCGAGTGAGTTTGATGGCCAAACATCCTTCGTCCAGAAACGCGGAAGATTGGTCCAACAGCACTCCAGTGCCTTCTTTTCACCGTGAGCAGGTACTCAATCTTGATGGAAGGCTCACTCGATATCAGTAGCATTCTATTCGGTCAAAGAAATCACACCATACTCCAGGGTCTGTTTCATATGAAGTTCGACATAAATTTCAACTCCTTTTTGGACAAAAACCAGCTTAGCCTTGCCCAAATCCGATACTCCACCACACCATCACAGATTCTCAGAAAAGAGTTTGCTCAACCTTGACGGCTCTTGGAGATACCTTTGACAGAAGTTCCCGCCGATTTTCCGCATCCCGGAGTGAATATCTTCTCATCCGTGAAGAGAATTCGGTCGAGCTTGTCACCGCGCGCAAGGGTCATCACTTTTCTGCATTTTTCCAATCTGGAGACCTCCATTTCGCCTGTGAGACGTTGTCCTTTGGCGAATTTGTAGGATACAACTCGAGACCATCTCTGATCAGTCTCCGTGTGACTGAAATGCTTATTTTGTGATTCTTGGCCAGATGTCTGATGCTTCTTTCAGGATTTCGGCTCAGTTTGCTTTTGACGGCGTTTCGAAAGGCAGGGGTCCTCGCAGTTCGATCAAGTCTCCCTCTCGGACGTCTTTCAATCCCTCCAGTTTTCCCGAAACGGCTTCTGACTCGATATGCTTGTTCTCGGTGTAGTTTAAGCGTCTTCGAGATCTCGGAAACTGAAAACCCGCGTTTGTGCATGGCGACTAACGCAGTGTGATCGATGAAGCGATGCCATCTTTTTCCAAAAACAGACGATAACTCTGGTTCCTATAGGGCTAAAAAATACGGTAGAAACGAACAACACAGTGAAAAACCACAAAAAAGCAGTAAAAACGTCCAAAAATTGATTTTCTTTAGCCCGTCACACTTCATGTGGACCACCCTGTATACACACTACACACGCATATACACACATATATATACACGAGTTCAACCTTCACGATTCAGTCACTACACGTACGCGTCGCTGTGTTGCCGACTGTACCGATGAGTTTATAGACCATACGAGTACGTGTATTGGTGTAAAACGAAATTTGTTTAAAAATATGGTTGCAGAACGCCTCAATCAGAATTGTACCATTAATTACTCTTAGTTACCTTTCCTCACCCTCCACAAACGCGGCTCGTTCTAAGAGAAGTCACCACGTTGATTCCAATCAGGTTCTTACCCGAGACGCGATTTTTTTCCGCAATTTTCCGCTTCNAAAACAGTGTCTTGTTCTCTCGCCTCCATCATTAGACTGGGTTCGTCATTGAGGGATCGCACGCATTTGTCGACAAAAACGGGGCGGGTCGGACGAGTTAGCTCAGCGACAGCCGGTAAAGATGCAGGCGCTGCTGGCAGCTCCGCTGTTAATGCAGCTCCGATGAGATTCTGCTCATTCCTGGACCGTTTTTGGTCGGATTTTCGCTAGTTCTGACGGATTACTCGCTACTACTTTTACGAAGACGTTGTGAAGAGCCATCTTATTACGCCGATTCNCGTAACACGCGGGTTCCGCGCGCGAAACCCTGAAAGCACTGTCTTATTCTCTCGCCCTCATCATTAGAGACTGGGTTCGTCATTGAAGGAACGCACGCATTTGTCGACAAAAACGGGGCGGGTCAGACGAGTTAGCTCAGCGACAGGCGGTAGAGATGCAGGCGCTGCTGGCATCTTGCCAGCTCTGCAGCTAATGCAGCTCCGATGAGATTCTGCTCATTCATGGACCGTNCGTAATGGGTGTACTAAGCCTATTCGTTTCTAATTCAATGCCCATATCACCCAGTGTTAGTTTTGCTTCGTCATCTACTTCGCATTATCACTGTATTTTGCGTCTAATGTGAAAAGCAGTTGCACCACTGATGTTGGAGTGGATACGGCTTCTTAGATTGAATCGTACAGATGCAATATGATTAGATAATTCAAATNCTACTTTTACGAAGATGTTGTGAAGAGCCATCTTATTACGCCGATTCCATGTATACGGTGTACTAAGCCTATTCGTTTCTATTTCAATGCCCATATCACCCAGTGTTAGTTTTGCTTCGTCATCTACTTCGCATTATAACTGTATTTTGCGTCTAATGTAAAAGGCAGCTGCACCACTGATGTTGGAGTGGATACTTCTTAGATTGAATCGTACAGATGCAATATGATTAGATAATTCAAATGTTTGAAAAACCAGCAGGATTAATGAAGTGCATTAATGTTAAATGTAAGTCCAGTATATATAACAGCTAGATCGGAACGTTTTTCTGTTCTAATCAAATTACCTACTGTTTAGTTTCAAAAGCGATGAAGAGGAGAAGTTTTCCCGGGAACTATGACGTTCTCATGAGAAATTCTGCGCCTCTTTTGTATCGCAACGGTCTTTCCACAACAGAGGCACAAATGTGTGCACTTCTTCCTTGTATCTATGAGGCACGGGCGCGTGTGACGCAATGGTAAGAGGCTCGCTGCGCACGCGCACGGTCGATGGTTCGATCGCGCCCATGACCAACCAAGCCATCCATCCCTCCGGGGTCGGTAAATTGTTACCAGAAGAGTCTGGTAGGATGAACCACTGATTTGTTTAATCGGATGCCCTCCGCAAGTCACTGTACAGGGCAAATACCCATTCAACGCCTCTACGATGCTCAGATGAAGTCGAATGCGTGGCGCATCCCGCGTGACGAGATTAATGAAAGCCGACCACTTTATCCTTCATCTATGAGGCATTACAAGGAGGCAATTCAGCAGCAAATTCATTTCAGCTCGTTGCTCCTGCATTGAAACCCTCTCACAATCAGGAAAACTCTGATGCAGACAAAAACTTCATTTTCGTTGGGGACCTTTTATGTGGCAATTGAGATCTTTTATGAATATTATTGAGTACCAGTTCATTCTCCATTTTCTGTGACCGCAGTTCATTGAACTATTGCATTCTTTGTTGAAGAAAATCAATATTAAAGGCAGTGTCTCACCTCATTTTCGATTTCGGGTTATCAGCAGAATGTGGAGCTACTTAACGCGCTTAGATCAGTGATGACCATGATTTCTAACAAAACTGTCGAGGAACCAGTTTTTGAGAGACCAATTCATCCTGGCGCGTACGAGTTTTTCGGCAAGGAAGGTGCATGTCGTGCCATACACATCCGCTGATCTCATTGATCGCAGAGGTGTTCTCATTGCCACAAGGCGAGAGGCGCCTCGTACACCGACCGAGAGTTTGCACGAATTCTCGGCCGGTGCATTTGAGGTGAGACACTGCCTTAAAGAAAAGAAATGCAGAGCGACGATCTGACGGCATTGCATCCTTGAGGTTTGCCTGCAGGCATTTCTTTCACCTAATCTAGCGATGGACTAATGATCGATTACGTTGTTGAAAATACAGATGTGAACTGGAAACACTCTACATTCATTTCAAAGCCTCAAAAATTCCATAATTCGTGGCATCCATGGTGAACGATGCTGCAGCACTGATAATTTTGGGGAGATTATCCTCGAAAAACCGTCAGTCTACAAAATCAATTCAATCATCGAAACTGGAAGTTATTATTGAATTCCAGCGAAAACTCGGTACAATTCGTGACATAGCCGAATGAAACCTAGAAAACGCATAAAATTTTTCTAATGTGATATCCTTTCAGTGCGATTCTTGAAATTATGCACCTGTGTAAGAGTTAAGAAACATTTCCTCCGGCAAAACAAATGACTTCTTTTATAGAAAGTAGCAACAAAGTGATCACCATCCACTCCAATCATGAGCAGTGTAAATGCGTTACATAGTAAACGCCAACTGCACTGATAATGCGAAGTAGATAACGGAACCAAACAATAAAAATGCTGTGTAAAACTTTAAAAGAAACTCAACAGAACGAATGGTGGGAATATCCGTATTGGGGTGGCTCTTCACAAAGTCTCTGAACGAGAAGCAGCGAATAGTCCATTGAAAATGGCGAAAATCCGACCAAAAACGAGCCAGGAATAAGGAGGGTAGCAGGGGATGCGCTCAGCGTCGGTTTCTCAGCCATTAAAGACGATGACGAAACCACTATCGCATCCATGGCGGAGTGTCATAGGTTGAGGGTCCCAGAACGAAAGCGTGTCTGAGTCCCTAAAAATCGGCCAGCCGTCTCACAGTCTGCGCATCACGGCTACCATTGTCTATGAGTGCCGCCGCGTTATGACCCCCATATGCCTGCTGTTTTCGGGCTTACGGCGCTTTGTTAAAGAGATTGTGGCGAGGGTATACCTTTGGTCGGAGATTATCAGAGGATAACCGCAATCAAGGATCCTGGGGATGTCTTCCCTCGACGAAAGAGCGAATTCTTTTGAGTTACTGCGGATATCTCCTATAGCAGCATCAGGGGATCCTGCGCCATGCCGTGCGTGGATTAAGGTGGATACCAGATAGCAGTTAACTACCGTTACTTGATGTTCATTGTTGCATCCAAAGGGGGCTGATGGCCATTCAAAAGATAGGTCGTTTCCCGTCTCATAATTGTCGCCCACAGAGTTCATAGCACCATGTCCGCATTTGTGGTGAAGTTTCATTTGCCTACAATGCTCTACCGTTACCGATTTAGTAAATTCCGAATGTTTTCCGCGGCGGGCACGGAAAAGTTTCACTGAGAATATGACTGAGTGTTCCACTATCTTGCACAAAGTGGCTGGAGTATCGTAACGTCTAGAGTTGGGGCGATATAAATGTATAGTCGTGCCTACAGGAGAGCTAGCGACCTCCGGTATGAGATGTGAGCAGTTGTAGGAAAGTGAGATACGGCTCAAAGCATCTTTCGATTCACGAGGGTATAACCAAGTAGGTTGGGAGGAGGTCACCGAGATAAGACAAGACATGAGTACAGAGCAAAGCAGAAGAGAAGAGACACTGGGCAAATGAGCCGAAGGAGATCGCCTTGTAGGTAAAGTGTTGGCGAAAGTTGTGCGGACTGCGTTTTACCAGCGCAGATATTCTGGCGTTTGAATTAGCCAAGGCAATCTGATTCTCACGAAGAGTAAGAGACAAAACTTCAATTTGTCTTCGCGCATCCTCTAAATCGCCTTCGCCGGGTGAGACATTCAAAAGTCTAGCTCGAGAAGGAGGGTTCATAGATGAATGAGAACGAGACGGTATACGGTTTCGGATAGTAAAGTCATCGCGGAAATTCGACTGACCTCCTGCTTGACTCGGTCTCCCTGCCGAAGAACAGCTTCTGGCTAGGTGCAGGGTTCATGAGGGTTCATGAGACGTTCAGACGCAGCCTCCGAAAGAAGGTGCTCTACAGTTTGGGCTTTAGTGACAGCCTGTTCAAAAGTTGCTGGGTTGTCAAGTACAACAAAATAGCGGATATCGCTTCGTAATCGAGCGACAAACTCTTCGAGGACGCTTTCTTTTCGGGTAAGGGGATCTTGCCCTGCAGTGGCGGCTCGGTCCAGGTTGAGTAGTCGGTTAGCCAAGATCGTGCTAGTTTCACCCGGTTCTTGCCTACAGGTTGCTAGTGCTTGCCTAGCTACGTAGCGTTGTTGTGGACTTTCAAAGAAACTACGCAGGTGACTTACGACCGCATCAAAACTTTTTTTGTCATCTTCTGAAAGCTCCTCACGCTTTCAGAAGATGACAAAAAACCCTTTTCTCGCGCTACTCCATCAAGATACCCTATGAGGAAGTTAACCTTTTGTTCCGAATTCATGGGCACGCCGCGCATTCTGATGATATCTTCAAGGTGGCGCAGCCAGATTGAAAGCTAGGCAACATTTTCTCCGGACCCGGAAAACGATTGAATTTTCGGAATCTGCCCATCAGGGCTGCATGACGCTACCACTGGTAACGCCTCTATGCGTGAGCTTACAGCGGCACAAGACTCATTCAAACCAGAAAGTAAAGTAGAGCTACCTTGGTTGAACTGCTGGGCTAGCTGTGACGTTGACTGACGAGCGTCGCGCCACACGTTCACGAGCGCCTCAGTCGCAGCATCGCGGAGCTCCTTTGCGTCTTTTCCATAAACAATAGAGGCGTCGTCCAGGTCCGCGAGGGCTCCCACTAGTGGAGCAGTTACTTGATCAGGCATAGATAGATACGGGTGTCGCGGCAACAGCCATGGGTTCCTTGTATTGCGTCCTGGATCTCTTCACGGGACTGTGAAACGGAGGAGGGATTGCGACGAAAGGCTATTATCAAAGTCAAAAATACATGGGCGTGCAACGTTACACGGAGCTCGGTACCGAAGAGGTAGGCCAACAAAGATTTGGTTCACTGAGGAAGGGTATCGGCTAAGCAGCATGAGTGAGATAGGGTACTATGTCAGGTAGTCGCCAGTGCTCATGGTAAGATATCACAAATGAGTGAGTGACCAAATGAGTGAGTGACCCTCCATTTGGCCCTACAGGGTGGCTGAAAAGTATTGGCGTCAAGAAAAACAATATTTTTTCTTCTGTGAGCAGCAATTACTTTGAGTCTGGCATGGAATCTGGTACATAAGCACATGACTAATCAATTTCACAAGAAGTTTCCTGAGTGGCTTTTCTTGACTTTGATACAGGCCTTCATCTTTGCTTTCGCAAAACACACGGTGCGCCGCAGGTGGTCCTCATTAAATTTCAACCAGCTCGTCTGAGTTCGCGTGCAAGAGATCTTGAGTATATGGTATTTTTATTCTTCATATTCTCCTTCACAAACACACAGATAGACAGATTCATTGAATTCGAATGTAGACAGCAGGAGCGTCACTAATTCCCGTTGGGGCAATCTGGGCACGCCAACTCTGAACACGCAGTAGGTGTCTCGGCACTGCGGGGCCGAGCATGTTCCTGCTCAGAAGTCCTGTTGGGCAATTTTCAATTTCATGGGACGACTACTTTTCTGGGAATATCATCTTGACGAATCTTCGCGTCAATTTTACCACTTTATTCTTTGAAAACTAAATGTGTCTTCGCAATGGCGAGCATTCATCTCGAAACCACCACAATTCTCTGTAACGACGAGAATGTGACGATTCTTTCTTGCTCTCGAGAGTCGAAGCTCTAGCGGATAGGCTGGTGGTTGTTCTGAGAATTGTGGACTACTTTACTGGTGAAAACTTTCTTATTAGTCCCCAACACATCTCTTTGCGGCGCCCCAAGAAGTCCTGGAACATTTTTCTGCATTTCCCACCTTTGATCCATCAGTGAACTCATCCATTTTACCCAGTCGATAGTTGCACAGTCCCAACCCCTTCATGACGGATACACATAAAGAAGAACGCGTAAGTGCAGGACTTTTCGACATCTTGCTCAAACTGACCCATCATTTCGACTGTTCCTCTTCTTCGTGGTCTTAAAAGTTCTCTCTGTGATCAAGAAACGGAGACAACACGTGGTTCTTTTCGCGTTCGTGGCTCCTACATCTTTTCATAATTTACGAGGGCGGGTTGAAAAGTTTCCGGAATGACCACCAAAGAGCAAGTGTTTTCCATTTATTTGTATGCCATTTCGTAGAGAAATCCTCCAAATGAATTGGCTATAAATATCAATTCGATCTGCCAAAGGGCCTGGTTTTGGCAAGTCCTTCTTGTCTGCCAACTTTGATTATCTTCAGTTAGTGGTGAATGCGAAGTTCGAGCGGTCAGGAAATCTTTCCAAATGAAGAGGAAGATCTCATGTAAACAAGATGCTTCCCATGTAATGACTTTGGAGACCCATCGCCTACATTTCCCATCCTTAGCTTTCTAAGCTGGGTAAGCGAGGATTGCTGCACACAGGCAAACCGATGACCATGTGCAGGACGTCGTAAAAAGGTACTTCACCAGAAAACGTGGATTAAGTCCTCGATATGGAATACGCAGACAGGAGGACGATTGTCCACAGAATTGAGGAGTCTTTCAGCAACCTTTAAGAGGGAAAAGTTCATACTTACAGAATAAATTAATTCCAAAAAATCTTTCTGAAAGATGTGTGCCGCATTCGCTCAATTGGAACAAAAGCACGCTGCAAAGTGGACCACAGCAGAAAGTTTCAAGTCGCTTGTTTGGAAAGGAAAGGGTTTTGGGATCGAAAGTTCCGCTGGAAGTGCAGCTTAAGTCCAGCACTATAGTATGCCTACAGAAATATGGTGAAAATCGTGACTGAGATTCTAAGAATTAATTCCGAAAAAGGGAAGCACCGTTCACTGTGGTGGAAGAGTACCGGTATTTGTTTTTGCCTTGTCAGAGGCATTTCACTAACTGTCAGAAAACGGGTTGCTAGATAATATTTCTGAAAATCTTCAGAAACTGTAGGAATGCCAATTCACTGGAATTACTCGGGTAAGGGGTAGAAAAAAAAGCGCGACACTTCCGCAACGGTATGGCCGCACATTCGAATGTCGAAGGTAGCCACAAAATTGAAAAATAAAAATGAAATATCTCCCTCATCCGCTGGTTCTTTAGCACTGGCTTGCTAACGCCTCTGTCTTTCATCAGAGCTCAGAGCCTTCGTATCCAGAAAGAAATTCGGAACGAATGGCCAATTATTCTTGGCCGTATGAGGTTGTCGTGAGGAATTCGAAGAAATCCTTTGCAGAGAAAGATTTAATGGCAGAAAAGAGATGGAACCAAGGGTGCTGAGCTTCGACAGGATATAGCTAAAAAATAACCCAAGAACTGGACCCGAGTTGTTTTGTTTTCATTGTCATTCCGGAAACTTTTCAACCCGCCCTCGTAAAGTTCTACTGAAATGTTTTCAGAAGTGATATGGTCTTTCTTTGCATTACTGCAAAGACTTCCCCAGAGGGCGTTAAGCACACAATAGATTCGTGGTGAGCCTACTACTGTATACCTCCATGAAACCGGTTGTGGGTCAAAAGGAAGAGCATTTGATGATGTATCAACCATATGTGAGAATGAAATAGAATGACTCTCATACACGAGAAAGCAGAAGCGTCAAATGAAGCGCCAATACTTTTCAGCCACCCTCTATATGTAGCTGGTGGGGGCGGGACTGGGACCCTGGAGAGAGTTTTTGAGGAAGAGGTACTCAAAAAGATTCGTTAGCTACATGACGCGCACGAAGTGAAAACGGCCTGTGTTACAGATTGCGGCAGGAATGCCATCCAGATAGCGTTATTATTTAGCAAATTGCCATTGTGCTCATAATAAAGTGGGATGCGAGAGTGGACATGACAACAATAAACTGAAACTTGTAGATGCGTCTGTTTTGACGGCAGCTTTCAAAATGTGGCAAGAATTTAATGGAACAGCCTGAAATGGGCTTGCACCTGTCATGAGAGAAGCATATTACCGACTACCGCACATCAAGAACGGTGAACAGAGGGCCAAGGAGCCTACCAATTCTCTTCAGTTAATATTCGGCCTCCTGCCGTTTCCCTTACTCAGCCACTCAATCAAGATACCCTCCTCTAGTCCTCTCTTGCTGTGAACGAGACACTGGCCCAATTGTATTCATTGATTCTCGAGATTTTTGTCTGGCGCCTTACTGCTCCTTACCCATTTCGTGGCTTTTCACTCCGTGTAGGACATAAAAGCTCACTTCATATCGAATGTCGCACTAGTTTCTGACCAACAGGTCCCCGGGGACGTCCATCGAAAAATATTGGCTCGAGCGAGTGCAAAAAGGAGTATCGTAGGTATTTTTCCGTAGTGCAGCTAGAGGGCAAGATGATGGCTTTTGAGTTTCTTCAGATGCAGGTGAACCACAGAAGAAAAGTGCTGAGGTCTTCCGAGCCGCAGCTGTGACTTCGAAAGTGGCCTTCCATGGCTTTTACGGGAACCACGTGTTCGGCAAAACGCTTGCCATCCAGCTGTCAGCGCTGAGGTCGCGCCGAACACAAAAAAATCGATAGCTATGGTACCATTTCTGTGGACGATTTGCATGTGCTGCCAGCTGCCGATTTATACTAACTGTAAACAGGCCGAAAACAAGGTGGCCTGTCTTGTTTCCGCCCTACAGGTCATCACAAACTATTAGAGGAATATAATCTCACCTGATCTCCTTTTCAAAACGCCACTGGAGAGCTGTGCTTCCACTGGCACTCGCTGCTACCAGTGAACGGTGCGCGGTGGAAGGTGCAGTAAAACAGAGAAATGGTGAATACTCATTTATTAGCTAATATGAGGAGGGTAGCATCACTACAGCTTTATTCTATTGGAAGAACAGGAGGTGCGGAGGTGAGTAGGATGAACGCAGACACAGAAGCTCAGGGTGACCGGCAGCTAGCGGCGCAGGAGTCGACTTACTTCTCCCTCCAGCTGCGTCCTCGCTTCGCAAAGCCCTGAAAAAGTCGTACTGTGTCCAAGGATGACTCATGCTCCTGCTTTTCCTGCTCACACTCTCGCTCTTCCTAACTTTGATCTCGCTTGTAATCTCGTCAGCTCTCTGGCAATGATCTCCTTCTGGCCGACTTGATGTCCTGTCCGAACGTTCCATGCAGCGATTCATAGCTCTTTCTTCGGTGTGATGCCTGGCTTTCCTTTAATTCTTCTCAACGCATTTTCCTTTCGGCCAGTAGTCCACTTTACACCAGTACCTATGGTTCCCAATACTGACGCATCGGTTGCCCTGGATGCGGTAGCCTGATCAAGAAGCATTGATCCATTCTACATAGGTTTCACACCTAGTTTCACGGCCCCTCGGCGGGGGGCCAACTCTCCTCCTTTCTCAGTCGGGCTTGGGGCCGACCATGGCGGAGTTAACATCAGAGTAGTGACCGAAAATGAAGAGATCGTATCATTTCTAGATATCAAGCCGAGTAGCTTCCATTTTTGTTGGAAGCAGTATCCAGCCAGTCTCTTTCCTGAAATGGTGAGCCATTTTGTAGGGGAAGTGGACGTTCAGACTGTAACAGAGATGGGAAGTAGCGACGAGCATCAACTAGCTTCAAACTTCTACTGAAGCTCGCTCCTTTCGTATACTAGGCTACGATACTATACTTGGCAGTCGATGCAAATAAAGCTCCAGAAACCTTTCGGAAGATACGAACCCACATCCTCCCATGTAGTGGAGCGATCTCCCGAAGGACCCTCCCATCCGTCAGCGATAACCTCCCATCTCCGCGAAGTGATTCTGTTTGGTTTCCTCTGAGAGTATCCCCAGACTTCGCCAGTTCGAAACGAGTCAAAATGAACCGGCGATAGAAGAGATAAAGATCGTGGAAATGATACGTATCGATTGCCACGTGTATCGCCCGGAACTCTGCCAAACGGAGCTCATCGCCGGTACTCTCGAGGATGTGCCCACAATGAAGTGGCGATGTGAGTGATGGCGATAATGGGAAGGATGCCTACCGATTGCCACGCCCTTTTGATTATCATCTTTTTTTCGTCTGGGGTTTCCTCATTCACTTTATCCATGTGGCGACCGCCGGCGGTCGCGCGATGACCACTACAGCCGGCGAAGTCTGGGGATACTCTTAGGGCTACGAGTATTTGGACGTGATCGATTCAGTGCAAATGATCTCTTGAAATAATTCACATTTAGTTGGCTTTTGTAGTCATTACTTAATTTTGGCTATTGTGGTGATTTTTATAGATTTGGCGAGGTTTGTTTGGCAAAGTCGCAGACGGGCTTGCTAGGCAGCGCGCAACTAGCCAGGCAAAGTCTGCCTAATGTATTGCCAAACAAGAAGTCCCGCAAAATGTTTTGCCAAACAAACCTTTCCAAGTGTGTCGCCATGGGAGAGCCGCCAAATGTCAATCGTCAAGCAAAGCTAGCCTTTTGTGTCGTCAAACAAACTTGAACGCGCAAACTTTTGATAATACCGAGAAACGTAGCGTGGTTCTGATCCTACTGTAAGTGTCTGTTGCTTTACCAACTACGCCACCTGAGCCGACACCGATGATCTCTAAACCCCTACTCAGACAATTCAGGGGCGAAACCCCAGCAAATACCGTTCAGAAGAAGGGGCGAGGGTCGGAGCGAGCGTTCGGTCCTTTCCACTCGATAATTATCGGGGTTCAGGCCGCTATAGAGCTGCGAAAACGAGAGCTTTCATCCCTATCAGCCGGAAAAGCATCCGCGTTTAGGCCGCAATGGGGCCACAACTCATAAAGGTTTGAGCCCTACCCGCCCAAAGCAGGTGATCAGTGATCCTGCTCTGCTGCAACACAAATGTGTAATTTCTCACCAGAAATAGCAAAAGACCGCTTTTTGCAAGGTTCTTGCAAGTTTTCGTAGTGTTAAGGGGGTTTCACGCTTTTGCCGCGGCGACAGTCGTCCATGGTTAAGCATAGGCCGGCGACGTCGCGGCGGCGTCGCCGCGGCAAAGAACCGGCGACGGGAGCTTGCATACATTTTTGCCGCGGCGACGTCGCCCAGCGGCGTGCGGCAAGGAATGGTCGTGGGGGTATTTTGCCGCCCTGCGACAACTTTTGTCGTGCACCCACTTTTGCCGCGGTGACGACTTAATATAGGGTTTGAAGAACAATGAGATGTTTAACCTCGAGGTGTCGTCCCAAATGTAAAGAAGAACCTGCAAGAATGTTGAATCTCAGCAACATCTACGTTCAACTGATTCACTTCGCGAAAAAAAAAAACTTCAAAGGGTTCAGTACGAGGTTACCCCTCACATTGAGAAGGCCCGTCGCCTCTGGGCAAATTCCATCAAAACGGTATCCGACATACTAGAATAAGAGGTAATTCCACTCATACAGCTTCTGCAAGCCAGAAGCGGTCTTCACCCACTTATTTTGTTAATTTTCTTGGGCAATTTCTGGAGTTCAATTAAAAACTTGCAGCTGAGAGTCACAAATTTGGTCGTGCCAAACAATACGGCTTCTCATGGAGAAGAAACCGGGGAGCTTCTCCGTCCCTGATACAAGCGCTAGAGGAGGAAAGGGGCTACATGAATCACTTGTTGTGATTCATGTAGTTCCTGAAGCTGCGGCGGGAGACTGGATTTTGTCCCGAAACTGAAAAACGGAAGAAAACAAAAATGCACGGTGACTGCAACGCGTATGCGGTCCGTGGGCCGACGCCGGCCGCTACTAGCGGATTTCGCATCCGCGTCACGGCCGAGCGCAACCTACTCCCACGCATCTCGCCTGGTCTTCACACTGTGCCACGGTCTTAACCGCGCCTCAGCAGGCTAGGCGAGTCCCGTAGGACTCCACTCTCCACCGAAGCATAGAGTAGACTGAAGCCTACCTGCAGAGTGAGGCCGTTATATACCGCTCATTTGATAAGGGTTACCACGTGGCAATTACAAACCCTCACCATTCTCGGGTTAATCCCGCAACAAAACCAAAATGATGTCTCCCGCCGGAGCTCCTGATTTTGTCCCGAAAGTGTTTTGAAAGCTTCTTGTCAGGCGAGACTCCCGAGCGAATGTCTGGGCAGGCAAAGTTGTCCAAAAGGCATTCGTCCAGATCCCGTTCCATCCGCGAGCCAACCCCGATGAAAGGTTTGAACGAGGGAGCATTGCGGCCAAACTGCGGGCGGAACCGCGCATGATGCGGCCCAAACGGGCAATCGGGCCAATAGCGGGCTGAATGCAGCATGAATCGGGATGATCCACGACGGTCGGGGTTCGGCCCGCAAGGTGAAGAGTATCGGGCATCGGCCCACTACTCACTGCCACTGACCGCCAAATGAAATCTCCAAAAAGCGGCACAAACGCCGACATATTTTGGCCTTACTGGAGTTGGATGGGCAGAGGACAAGAAAACCAAAATAATCTTGCGATTCCAGGCTTCTAATTACAGTACTAAACGCTAACTAAGTACTTCGGTGCATCAGGTTCCCACGCCGGCCAACTCCCTGCATTCGGTACTGTTGTGCAAACAAATGGACCCCTTTTGTGGCTCTTTCTAAACTAGGTACCGTCTATCCGAAACGATGGGGCCGCTGACGCGGTCGGGGATCCGCGCCGGCTGTGACGGTGGCGACTTGGCAGCACACAACATACGTCACAGTCGCGCTGCCTCCGGATCCCTGACCGCGTCGGCGGCCCCGTCGTTTCGGAGAAGTGTTTGATCTGATGCGTTACACCAAAGGAAGCGTGTATTTCATCACTACTTGGTTGAAAAGCGTGGAGGTTAGAATAGACTGATGTCATGACTGTGATCTTGATTCTTAACGCAGAAACGCAGAATTTTTAGCCCAGTATTTTGGGGCAGGCGATGACCCATCACTTGTGGGGCGGTCGACCAACGTAACCTTCCGGCTGGTGAGGTTGGAAGTGTTGATTGGTGAAAGTAGACGACAATGAATAAAGGGGGCAGTGGAGTGAAAGAGGCCAGCAGCACGGATGGCTGAGTGGATAAAGCAGCGGACTCTCCTAGTTCTGGGTGACAGGGAATAATTCTTCTTCTTCTGAACAGAGAACTCCTTTCAGGTGCTGAATCGAGAAGTGCTTCCTCACCGACACGGAGTTTGGACGCTGTTGAAGAGAGCAATGCTGGTCTTATTATCGGAGGTGCGTGCAATTACTTAAACTGAAACTTTAAACTTAGGTGTCATTTTTCTAGTCCGGCCGTCTTTGATCCTCGATTGACAGATAAACTATAACAGCGTTTCGTACTATTACCAGCAATGAAGTTCTGGAAACAGAACTCTTTCTAGAGTTCTAACCTCTTTTCCTAGAAACATATCTTGATCTATGTATATAAAGCGCAGACCCCCCCCCCCATCGCCGCGCGAGGGATGACAGGTCACGCTGTCATTGATCGCCTCGCCTCGCCTCACCTTCTTCGCCCGCCGCCACAGGCTCAATCGCCAAAAAAGGCGGGCAAATGACCCGCCCAATGACACGCCCATGGTATATGTATAACAACGTATATATATAATGTATATAATGTATATGTATATAATATATATATATATATATATAATGTATATGTATATAATATATATATAATGTATATGTACAACACGGAAATCTTCAAACAGGACGTGAAATTTCCGACAAGAACGGGAAATTCTGGGTTTTCGAAAGATATGATGAGGAAACATTGATGAAACGTGTATGATTTCGCAATCCAAGCCGTGAATCATCCAAAACTCAAGAGTTGAATGGAAATTTTCCTTCCGTTACTCGAATACAGTTCAGTAATGAGCAGATTCCGTGTTTTCGGTCAGGTGAGGAAACCATTCGAACGTCTAACTTATTGCCAAGTTGATGAGAGAGGAATGACACATCTGCGCAGATTTTTCTCCTCATACTACTACCAGTATTTGGAGGAGCACAAAACTCGCAAAACTATGGAGT
This sequence comes from Ancylostoma ceylanicum, assembly GCA_000688135.1. Classification (NCBI taxonomy): domain Eukaryota; kingdom Metazoa; phylum Nematoda; class Chromadorea; order Rhabditida; family Ancylostomatidae; genus Ancylostoma; species Ancylostoma ceylanicum. The sequence continues at coordinate 37,163 of JARK01000503.1, forward strand.
TTTGACCTTTGCACCGCTGAAAACAGCCTAAGTGAAGACCTGTGCAACTGCGGGTTAGGAGAATATCATTTTCAATTATAATATGGTAGAGTTTATTTTCCAAGCGGTTACGACCTATGCAGCTTCGCAGAAAATCACTGTCAACCGCGAAGCGCGGCGAAGCTGCGCTTCGCGAATGACAGTGATTTTCTTGAGGTGAACTGGCCCAAAAGTAATGTGGCACATGGGTCCGAGGCAAAGTGCCGCGAAGCGGCGCTTTGGCTTGGGATTTATCATTTTTTGGAGGTGAACTGGCCCAGAAGTAACGTGGCACATGGGTCCGAGACAAAGTGCCGCGAAGCGGCGCTTTGGCTCGGGATTTATCATTTTTTGGAGGTGAACTGGCCCAAAAGTAACGTGGCACATGGGTCCGAGACAAAGTGCCGCGATGCGGCGCTTTGGCTCGGGATTTATCATTTTTTGGAGGTGAAGTGGCCCAAAAGTAATGTGGCACATGGGTCCGAGACAAAGCGCCGCTTCGCGGCGCTTTGTCTTGGTTAAATATATCTGTCCTAGAGAGTAGCGGTTTCGCCCTACATATAAGTGTTCTCTGTAGGGGGTCGCAGGTGGTCGCAAAATAATGAACACCAGCCTGATCGTCCGGCTAACGCCGGACTCCCAGGCTTCTTTTCTTGCTCGCTGCGCTCGCCTTGCCTATATATGACATAATCCTCACACCACGTCGATCATTCTATTATACATTTGTCAAAACTCTTGCTCCTCGCAACCTCATGCTTTGTGGCTCCGAAGCTGTGCAACAGTAAGGTGTCGTCTCTCAACTTTGTTCAGGACTGTGGGC
>JARK01000504.1:2312-18732 GCA_000688135.1 Ancylostoma ceylanicum
GCATGGGAAAAAAATAGGCATCTCCGCCGTTTTGGGGACCCAGACGGAAAATAAAATTAATAAAAATATTAGTTTTAATGATGAACAATAAATAATCAATATTTAAAAGTTAATAATAAAAATAAACAAACAAAAATAAACTAATACAAGATTTTTATATGTCGTGTGAAACTGCATCTACTACCGGAAAGAGCACTCATTACGCTCTGAGAATTGCCTGGGAAGATAGATTTTGCAGGAAAACTTTCACAACAACCCATATTTTTCAAAATTGTGTTTCGAGCACGACTGCGTCAGAGCCAAAGCCTCCCGCTAAACTAGGTCTTAACTCAAAAATACCTCAGACCTGTCCCTATCCGGCAGAGAAAACATCAGAGCGAAGCTGCATAAGTTTCAGGCGGAGAAGTAATCGGTAAAGCGCCGTACAATGACTCATGGCTCATCCTACACAAACGTGAACGCACTTCCATTCAATGCTCAAAAGTTTCAGTACAATTTATAAGTCCACACTTGAAAAAATTACACAGGTCAAAGGCCGAATAAGAGCTTAGAGAGCAAAACGTACTACTGGAATGCCTCTCGCCCATTCAATGGCCAGCGGAGCACAGTAGAAAAAGATGGCAAATGAATTGATTGCAATGCACTTGGAAGCATCTCAAAGCACCCAGCAAGATGCATACGAGAAAGACGAGGAAATTCATTGGATACCCTGGCGGAGCAACTGACGGGCGGGGGTGGGAGGAGCTGGGCGCACAGCTCGTCCGTCCACCTCACACAAATCATGCGTTTGTCACATGCCGTCGAACTCGGTGAACGGCTGGACAAATGAGTTTTGCGTTCTTTCTCCGGTGCTGTTTCGCAAATGAGACGAAAAAGAGACTGCAGAGAGACGGAAAAGGGCTTCATTAGCATCGAGATTGGACTAACTCGAGGGAAAATGGCGCGTCCTTCACTGCCGAGTTGACCCAGCTTCTCCTGAAGATGGTGGGATTCATTAGAAACCATTGCATATATTGAGGGGCAAGCCTCGTTGCAGGAGAGGCCGAAAATCCAGGCAAATTCTACCGCATTCCCTCATTTTCGTGAGTTCGTGAGTCCGGTTCAAATGTTGTTTCCTATTCAAAAACCCTTTACTATGGTGTAACATCGGGCTCTGATGCAATCTTAAGATTAGCCATGGCAAACGCGTGAACTTACCCAGAATTACCCTTTACCTGACACCTATCAGTCGGTCCATGAAACGGTAACCACACAAACCATCGATGCTTACCCTGACTGATTCTCCTATAGTCTGCGTAGTGTCACAAGACTAAGGATGCAAAAGTTCAGTCCTTGTCGAAAAGATAGGCGGGTTGCGCGTGCGGTTCCTTAGCGTTGCGGCTCCAGAATCGCGGCGGGACCTACTCGACCCTCTCACTTGGAGCATGCTTTCTCCGCATCCCTCGTCTGGGTCCCGCCGCGATGGTGTGGTCACGCAATCCGTCTATTTTTTCTACATGGACGGTAAGTTTTTACCTGGTTTCGTTGGGTTCTGCATTCATGAATCCCAACCCGGGTGATACCCATGGGTAATCGTAACTATTTGTATGCAAGAAACGGTAATCAAGCATAAAAGTTTGCTACCTATTAAAATTTATTTCCTTTTTATTTTCATATTTAATGAAACTATCCATCCTCCATTTACTTGGGCCATGCTCGTTTTCTTGAAGGGTTTTGAACTTGGCAATAAGGAAACCATTAAATAACATTAATTTCCTCCATCCCGAAGTGTCTACTCACAAAACGACCTCAACAAGTCCTGACTACGACCGCGTCACTGCTGGTGATTGTCCCAAACAAAACCGGACCCACGTAGACATAAAAACCTTCATTGTTGGTTAAACACGCCACGCAATACAAGTGCCAGCTTTTATTTACACGCTCGTCGCGGTTTTTATTGTGGAAATCATAAGCTAGACAAGTGAGCTCGCAAGCAAATACCGAACGGGCTCCCCGCGAATCCTATGCTCTTGTTCGGCTTAGCTCGACGTGCTCGGCCGAGAGTTCGTCGCAGTTGACGTCAACGCAGGCAAGAACGTCATTCTGAGGCGCTTCGAATTGCAGCAGCCGAAGGACTCATTTAGGGAAGGGAAGATTCGAGGCAAACACAGGGAAGAAAGTCCGCTCAGCAGCGTTCTTGAATAAAGCCTTGAGCAAGCTGAAGATAGCAATAACTCACAAATCTATCAGTCGTTAACAAGGGCTAGGATTCACGAACGCATAAGCAAGCGAAACCAGGTTACCAAACCAACTTTCGCGTCCTGCGTCTCCTAGCTTTACGTATTCGATATGATACTCGGTCAAGTTAACCACTATTGGTTTGCTTGTTTAGCTTTCATGAATCGCGGCCAAGGACATTAACACAGTTACCCTGGGTAGTCTCGATGATGCATCCAAACCTACGTCGCTTTATAGGCATAACCGAATGAAAACAGAGCGGAAAGAAACAGGAATTTTCAAACGAGGAGGAAGTGCAATCATGCTCATCTCATCACGTCAAAATAGAAAAAGCCTCAAAGCATTGAAAACCAGTTTTGTTAAGAATTTATATCTTTTTCGACGTGTGGGCTGGGATTCATGAAACCGTAACCACGAAAACTGGAGGTTATGGTGACTGGTTATCGCATAGATAACGTAATGCTAAAAGAGACAGGATGTGAAAGGTGGTTTGCCAGCCTGGTTTCGTTTTGTTATGCGTTCACGAGTCCAAGCAGTGGACGCACGCCACATTTTTGAACGGTAACTTTGTTCCTAAATAAGCTGGAAAAAACTAGTTAACTGGTTAGCGAGAAAATAATGGAAAAATATGTCCACCATTGGGTGGAAAATACGGATGCATAATTAAGATTACTCCTGGGCTGCATGCATCATGAAGATTACCCAAGGTAAACATGTCAACACCACACAGTTCTACCCACTGTTAATGCTGGTGTCAGCATCTTTACTCTGGGTAACCTTACTGATGGATTCAGACCATGGTAAACGTGTGAGCATATCCAAATTTATCTTCTAGGTCGGACATGTGAGCATGTTTACCCATGCGTGCCCATACCCAACTGCTACCCATGGGCATGAGGTTATCGAGTAGTGTGTTGATCGAATAATATTTTAGATGCATTCGATATTCGAATATTCGATTACGAACAAGTAGAAAATTAGAATTTTCAGGAAAGGAAGAGCCCTGCACTGATGGCTGAAGGAAGATAAAGTCGGTAGAGCTTGATGTATTCAAAATTTTCGGTTTTTTGAATGACCCTTCAAATTGCTAGTCAAATTAATCAAATTCATTTTTTTATTCGGTCAATATTTTATTACCGATACTTACGGTTATGGATCAGGACCCAGAAGAAAATCCGTGAACGGACACTTGGCACACAGGAATTCTCAGATAGTCTCACCCAGTCGAAGGTTTATTTTTCACGCAAAGTCTATGAATAAGCCAATCTAGAGCGAGTGAATATTCGGTCGACGTGGACATTGATCAATCTCGTTATCATTTATTACTTTCTGAGAAGAACTATATTTTTCAATCTACATATAATCTCAAACGTCAATGATGTTACTGCTTCATCTCTTTGCTGTGAGCCTTGAGAGAATAAGCCTCAACGGCATAAATTATGGGAAGAGACTAATGCAGTGCAAAAATAACCTCGACGAGCCTTCATCAGAGCCTGGGTCGATATTGGAATAGAGATACACTAGGTTGAGGGAATATAAGGGTCCGTTTGAGAAGCAAAGATTTTGGTGAGGTTTGATTAAACATTGAGCTCTGAAGAAGGCGGTAACGACAAAACCCAACAAGTAAAGCAATAGTAGGGATTTGATTACACAATTGAAGAAGAAAATGGGTTTCTAAACTAGAGACCAAATTGAAGACCAACGCAAAGCCTAAGATTTCCAGTAGAAGGGATCCGTTAGAAAGGAAGGGCTTTCATTCCCCTTTAGTGTATTTGTTTAATACAAAAAATCTCATGACGAGATGTTGATGGGACGTTTGCCACGGATCGGATAATGATGCACCTCAATAAATTAGCGGAATTGGATCACGTGATGCTGACACACATGGATGTGAACTCTTGTCAGGAAAAAGTGGCAGGAAAAACCCTCCCACGCATCCGGCTTTTCTGGGTCATCCGTAATGGTCTGTGCTAGGCTATCCTTCTCGTTAAGAGCCTTCCGTAAACTCGTTGTAAGACACTTGATAAGGAATGTAGTGGTGCTTGAGGGCTTTGCATGAGAGGATTCGGGATGAGATGTTTGGGGCCCAGGAAAAACAAGGTAAACTTTTGAACAGTTAGCTTAGAGAAGATTCAGAAAATGAACAATTTCTAGGCTGTGCGGCTGCAAAAACGAGAGCACTTTCTTGATTTTGATAGCAGAAAAAAGTAAAAGAAACATGGAAAGTCAAATAGAAAAACAAAAGCAGCATGACACATTTGTTCATTTCGCGGAAAGCGAGCATGAGGCTGCACACAGTACCATCAGCGACTCTACTACCGCCTATAAAACGCTCAAAATAGTGAACATTAAATGAAGGAACGGTTCTCGACACTTCCAGAGGTCGAAATCGAGGAACTCCATAGAACGAATTGTGCTTTCCAACGGTTGCTACTATGTACATATGTATACTTAACACCGAACAATGCATTACATATATTCAAATTCGAAAATTCGATCTTGAAAATCTGAAATACCGGATTTCCGGAGAAGAGAGAGAAGTACATATCATTCTCGAGAAATTAAATATAACAAGAAGTAAGGGTCTTCTCTTTTTACAACATTTGAATTTCCAGAATCGGACTTTGAATTGACAATTAAATTTATTGGATTATTCGGTTTTTATTCGGTCCTAGGTACAGTAGCTACTACATCTCGGGATTATTATTACAGCAAATACGTAACAAAATACGGTTGAAGTGTGAAAGTGTACGTAATCACATCAGGTCCCAGAATGTGACAGCCTTCAACATCTGAGGATATCTATAGCCTCTGTGGACCATGACTAGTCGTGAGTATTTTATTTTATTTTATTTATGAGCACGTACGTGCGCTATACATTCATGGAACAAAACACAAAAACGTGGTAGAGGAGCCCTCCAGGTCTACAAATCAGAAACTAATTCAAGATGTGCCCCTGATGGATATGGAAAAATACTCAGAAATACCAAATTTTTACTGTCCTGGGAAGAAAATGTGATTTTTATCCCGAACACCAGCTCTGCATGGGTCATTAATTTGCCCCATTAAGCTCGTCGAAGAAATGAAGTACATACTTTGAAGAAATGGTTGCGAGCGAACTAATGGATCAGCCTCATGAGTATGCTATGCACGCGTTTTGCGTTCAATTCTGAGAGAACGAGCAGCATTTCCAACGCCACTGAGACTCTTTGTGATGAACTGAGGAAGAAGCTGTGGACAACAGTTTCAAGGAAGAGTTAATTGTTTACGAGACTGCCAAAATAGCTTTTCTTCTGTGAAAAAAATTTTAAGGCTTTTGTTTGGCGAATATTGGCTTTATTTATTCAACTGTCTACCTCAATGAACGACTGGATCCTTTTCGCGCGTTTCCATATCTTATCAATCTCTGGCCCTTCTTCCCGGTCCGACAATTTTGTAAAAATTCGAATATAGGTCTGTACAACCTCATTGAGAGTATCACTACATCACTATCTTAGGAAAGAGACTTTTAAGGCCTAAAGATAACTCAAAGTGAACCAGGCGACAAAAAAAACGGTCCATGGTGAGCGGGCGTTAGTAGGTTAAGTTTATCTCCAAGCTTTTTTAGCTGATGAAGAACGCACATCCATCACTTCCAACACTATTGCATTTATTATGCCTATGCCAATTGTTATTTTTATTCTTAAATAGTATAATATTATTGTCCTCATTTATCATACCTTACCTTTTCTATTCATAAGCATACATAGCACGTTAAGACGAGAGGACATCGCTTCAAAAAATATTTAACAAAGAAAGAAATTTCAAAGAAATCCAATTTTATGAAATTAATGAAATCAATGATTATTAACCATAGGGATCACCAAGGCTGAGATTCGCGGAACGCTAACCCAGAAAGCTAAGAAGGTTAGCGTGACTGGTTAACCAAGAGGCCAAATCATGTTAGGATGCACAGAATGTTGCAGTTGGTTTGCTAACCTGGCTTCACCTGGTTTTATGTTCATGAATCCTAGCTCGGAACGTCAGCGCTAAGGAGACTCTTCACATTTCTGCCGTTGTGCGCACGCACATAATTACTTGCATGTAGGAATGTGAAAATTGCATGAAAATTGAATGACCGCCCACAGAATTTATTCCGACGAAGCGAAGAGTGTTCTCGGGAAACAATAGCATTCCAGAAGAAATGCAATGAAAAGCTCTCGATGCCATACAACACATACACTTTACCATGTAGCGCTCTCACAAAAGGCAAATGAATGATGGCACATTCCTATTCGAGGATGTTGTAGTCGCCAAAAACTAAGCGCCTCATTCGTGGACGTCTTGGAGTATCCCCTTAATGGGACCACGTAGCACATTCACGAATACGGAACAACAGCAGAGTAGAGGACCCCAATGGCAATGCATTCTGGCGCATGCTAAGCGACTAGGGCGCAAAAAGGCTATAGATTGCCCATTATTTATATTTTTTGGGTTATACGTTACAATTTGGGATAGATGAGGATGTTCTGGGAACTTTCTAGGCATTTTACTCAGAGGCGTTCCAAATCTAGGCACAACTCCACCCAAAAAAGAGAGAAATAAATCGGAAAATCAGAAAAATAATTCAGAATAAAACAGAAAGATAATTCTAAAAAATTAGGGTCGAATCTTTCTGTTCGCTTTCTACTATGTGGTCCGAACTTTGGTTAGTTTTCTGCATTCATTACGTAAATAGAGTACCATGCAAACAAATAAGTAAATAATAAACAAGTAAGTAAATGAACAAGCTATCAAATACATAAGCAGATTCCAAGTGGGTTTGCTCTCTGAACTATGGCGTAATGTTGTGATACAGTTCTTTTTAATCTCCTGCCGACTAGGTTGTTAGTTAGTGCACTTTACTCGCTTGATGTTTTGGACAAATAATCTTCTTCAGAGGAATTAGCAGTAATAATAACTGGAGGATAAGGTCATCATGGGAATAAGTAAACAAATAAACAAAGCTTAGGTTGGTCCGGAAGTATCTCATCAAATTTTATACTTTTTCCAAACAGGCATAAATGTTCATGGATGGAACATGTCCTGCCATTTTTTTGTCAAGGGATTTTAACTCAATACCAAAGAATTCTGGATCAACAAAAAAAGTTGGTGAAAGGTTTTCAGACCAACCTAGTGAATGGGCTACCAGCACAAAAAAGAAGCTCCAGCGTTGAGTCTTGTCTTGCAATGCGAAATGACAATGCAAAATGACAATGATCTCTTCGACATGAATCAACTATCAGACCAACACATCAGGAGCCGTATCCAATATATTAGGCCGTGGATGGAAAAACGCAGTGGGATATATATCCATTCCCATTCGTTTTTATCCACTTTGCTATCGAATATAACTCATCCATCTAAGTGCTCATTTCTCGACGCAAGTGCGGTGTCTCGGCGAGAGTCAACACAAAATGAAGAAGGAGTAGATCATGGATCGTTATCATGTGGAAATCAACTGGATAAGGATAACCTGCAGTGAAACGAGTAGATTCGTATATCCGCGGATATGCTTTTATTGGATAGCAAATTCCCTAAACCACACTAACATATCCGTTAGAGCGCGTTTATCCGACCGGATAAAGTATATTGGATACGGACCCAGAAGTAGGGAAAAAAGATCCATGAGCACCTTTTCCAGACCTAGGTTTCCAGGTTTCCTCAATCGTAAACGAGCCTTTTCAAATTGCAACTGATGAGAGTTTAGGCGCGGAGTGGACGGAAGAAGGTCGAGGCATCAGCGCGCGGTGGCAGAACCTGATCTGTCGCCGCGGCGCGTCGCTGTTGGTGATGAGATAATTCTCGAGCGGGCGACGAATTTCGCCACCCCAATGTCAATAACGACGGACAGTACATCGACGCTGCTCGTCGACCGGTTCCCAGGCATTCACACCGGGCTCAGCTCTGCAAATCCGTCGGTTCATCCCTTGCATACCAGGGTCTTATGCTGGATGACGGAAGCGAGCGACTTCTCACAAAAAAAGCGAAGTAATCATGTCGAGTCGCGATGCTTTCGAGTGGCATGGTCCGTTTCACCAAGGAAGAGAGTTGGAGAGATATTAGGTAAAATGGGAACTTACGGAAATGTGTGGTGATCGGAGAGACGGGCGAGAAAGGCAAGCAGAACGCACAATTACTCAACTATCGTCGTTTTCCGAACTGACCATAGCGTATCGACGAGTTCAAGTGGACTTGTACCTGACGACTATAGGATGGCACAACGATTTTTTAAAACATTTTTTACTTATATATTTCGTGTTCCATATATGCAATGCGGGGTAAACACTCAAAATAAGGTTGGAAAAGAGAAAGAGGTGTCCAAAAAACTTTCAGAAATTTGACGCAAACAACAAATTTAATAATTTAACAGACATTCATAGCACAAATGATTTCCCATAGATTATGCGCAACAAAACCTTCCACTCCTTCCTTCCCTTCATTTAAATAACTTCGCCGGCTTCTAACCTCAACGGCTGTGTCGTACCTCATTTTCGTACCTGGGCTGTAACCAAACTCTACATCTACTCGACAAGCTGATCCCAGCAATGAACAAAAACAGTTCCGAAGCGACCTTTACACCCAATGTCCCGGATGCTGCTTGTATCAGTTTGCTGATCCAAATTGACGCGCCAACCCGTGTATCACTGTTGATAATATCGTCCAAACAGGGTAGGACTTGATGGTCAACGCTTCAACTGCAGAGGGCAGCCACACATAAGGAATGCTCCTCCCAAATGATCCGGGAAATTTACATTTTGGACCGTTTCAAAGACGGGACTTTCATCATTTTTATGATATTTGTTCTACATTCTCTTCAATCTGCGTGGCGGGAAGATTATGAATGTGTTGGTATCTCCAACAGAAAAGGCAAGGTGAGAGACTGCCTACATATAGTAAACAAGGAGCACATATGTAGGTTTTCTGATATACTGGCCTCTAAGTTAATGTGAATTTCGAATGTATTCATCGGTGTTGGCAAAAGTCATCATCGGTCTTGAGAAGATCGTGGATTGAAACACCAAAGCAGAGCCGAGTACGCCCTCTAGTTTTAATACATTACACATAAAATTTGGGGCAGTGTGCCTCCGTAACATTCACCCTCGATCCATATCGTTATCACACCCAACAATCATCTCTAGCTATCAATACCCTGCATATCCATGATAGGCTTGCTAGAGATAATCAAATGGAGGGAGGATGAAAGTTACGGACATGCACCAACCCAAATCTAGTATTAATTTAATAAGTAATTTAATAGTTTGTACAAAATCACCACCAAATCACTAAGTATAGAGATTCAACAGATTCGAAGGAGACACGATCACAGGGCTATACTCAGTTTGTTTTCCATATTTTTTCCTTTATTCATATCCTCGACTCAGGAACGATTATCTATTCGATTCCCTTTTCTAATAGACAAACAGATTGGCCCGGACGTCCTTCACCAACATTTATTTCTCGGTCCAGAATTTCTTGGTTTCGAATTGAAATTCTTTGGCGATTGAATTTGGTAGGCGGACCAAACTCCATCCATGAACAATAATGTTATGATTTTTCGAATAAAGTGTAGAATTTCGTGCAATACTTTCGGACCAACCTAATACGTTATTTGATCTTTTAAATGAATCCTTCCTTCAAACTTTCCGAGAAAAGAATAATGGGCGAGCAAAAAAAAGGACTCATTCTTATCTCAGGATAAAGAAATTTCATGTAATTTGATGACATCAGCAGCGGATTGGTTATGGTGCGCAGCCAAAAACACAACAAAAAAGCGACATTCGTAAATAGTACATGCATAAGATCTCCACACGTACTCAATCCAAACCACTTTTACAGGTTCAACTTCTTTCGAAGCGTATACAGCTTCCAAAAACACTGCGCACTTCGCAAGAAGTTGATTTTTACCTGGAGGGAGTTGTATTACTCCCACCAATTTCGTTGACTTGTATGAGAAATGTGTTTCGCCTCGTGCCACGTGAATTTCTCATTGGATGTTCGAATAAGAAATGCTAATTCGCTTTTCAAACGAAGCAGTTCATTTTGAGAGCATATGGCAAAATTTCGTACATGCAACCCTCCTCTATCTACAGAAAATATATAGGTCTGTTTCCGTTCCAGAAAAATTTATTCTTTTGTGATCTAACAATCGAGCGATCCCTCCATGCCTTCAAAAAAGCATTGTTTGGCATGAACACTTGTTATATGTCATCACTCCACCTAAACTAACATACTATAACACCAGTGCTTATCAATATTCGCAGTCCGAAAGAAAGTACGGGATCGGGGCGGCAGGAAGGCGATATAACGGTTAAAGTCCCCAAAAAAACGTTAAGTTTTCCGTACTGGAAGAATTAAACGGACGGCGTTCATGTCAGAACACTCGAAACTGCCGAGAAATATAACATTAGTTGGAGAGCTTGCTGATGATAAGAAACCATCACCTACCTACGGAATAGTGGCCGGGTAAATGGTAACCTTCACCTGCAGAGTGGGACGCAACAGTTTACGTACTGCATTGATGTATTAGTATGAAGAAGTCAAGTACAAAGGTGCCAGAAGCTTGGCAGGAACCACACAACTCTCTGAGGAGATCTTTTGTGGCGATATCTCTCATTACGAGCCATGAGGTACCACTCCTTCTGTAGAAGGATGAATAATCCATCAGCGTTGTTCTAAGTGCACATACATATAACCATTCCAAGAGACAAGAAACAATGACGTCGACGAATATGAGAGCGGATTGAATAGCTCACATCACAAATACTTACCGTTCTGTGCATAAGAATGCCTTACAGAGAATGGAGGATTAACAACTTTGCCCATAGGTTAACACACTCTTTGTACGAAGTTTCGTAACAAATTTTTATTACCTCGTGTTGGAAGTTTGGATTTTGAGTTTGACAATCTTTGAAAACTCTCTCAAACTGGATTTTTACGTTTCATTTATAGAAGGGGAACGGGAATGTTATCTATATTATTATTTTCCCTCGAAATCTTTCGATGAAGAAAATATCTTTAAAAAATTGACGAACACGAGCCAATGCAAATCATACCCTTTCGAAATGCTGCAAATTGAAAACATGTCCAAGATTAGGGTAGCTCCCAACAATGCGGTGAAAACACAAAGCACAAATGTATTGTTTCAAATCCATTACTAATGAGATTATAGAAATGTTCTGGTCGTTTCCATGGTGAAGAGGAAAGAAAATGTTGCCGAAACATTTGTTGAAACGACAACACTGCGATGGAAAATGTGAAGTTCAAATTTGATTCACAGTTTTGGTCATTCACCTTGCGAATGTGACCTCTTGTCATTTGTAATGATCAGCGGTGGGCGGAGCCTATTTAATGCTCTTCTTCCACTCCTCCAACGGAACTAAAATTCGAGTCCACTAAAAATTCTTCAATGTTTTCCATTGTCAACAATAACCGTAAATGTAAGCATTATACTATGTGCATAGTTTCGCCATAGCGGGGCTGTTTATCCGCAATTTTCGGGTAAATAGCTCCTTAGTGCATCTATTTATCCGAACTCAGGAATAAGAATGATTGTTCTTAATGCCGAAATTACTAGGCAGACACTGGAGACAGACATTGGATGTCTGAAGTTTAACGGTTTTCCAGAGCATGCAGCCGTGTGGCTCTTTATCCGGTAGTGTAGCTGTTTATCCGGAAGTGTAGCCGTTTATCCGAAAGAGGCCACGCCCCCAGCGGATAAACAGCTCGCCCTCTCCCTCCCCGTGAATAGTAGCTCAAGGCCGTGAATATATTTATACTTTATCGCGAGGCGATGGCGTCACTTAGCTCCCTCTCCGCCATCTTGCCAACTGTAGAAATCCTGAATCTTCACTTCTTACCAGGGATGGATGGCAGATGTCCGTGGCATTTCAAGATTGGATATGCTTCATAATATGAAATCGACAACGCTGATCTCAAATCCGCTCTCCATTTTTGCTGAAGGCCAAGGAGGAAGACGTTTTTAACTTTCTTCTCCAGCATAGCTATTCATCGAAGAGTAAATCTCTAGCTTTGGCTATACATTTTCCGCTAAAATTTTGCATACTAGGCTCATTTGCGATGCTAATAACGAATTCTGTATCCATTCTGCACGGCAATAAATATTTCGTAGGATTACAATAGGCGGATGTAGCAACTGTGACTATACGTTGTATAGGCGAACATCCATGCCGTTTTTCGTAATGGCGTTCAGCAAAAACGGAGAAAGGCTTCGAGGTCGCCATCATCGACTTCATATAAGAAGGCACATCCCACTTCAAAATGCCACGGAGACATCCGGTATCGTCCCAGTGTTAGTTACAACTTCAAGGTTACCCAACCCACCTCACTCATATAGTTGTAATCCTACTAAAAATCAGCTGATGCAATAACTATTCATTCAAACTCTGGCTATATACAATAGCAACGTACACGCATTTCATTAATGACGGAAAGTACCAAAGCCGGCACAGGGAGAGAGAAGAAATTCTAGAACAACGGGACGGAGGAGGCTAGAAACGTGCGTGGTCAAAGATGCTTTGAGCTTCTCGTCAATACCGTGGCCACGATCAAAACATGAGATAGACGAGCGTAAAAATCACACGAAAACTGCTGCCACACCGTGTTAGTCGAAATAAAGCGCGTATAAAACAAACAAACAAGAAACGAACAACGGCACACCGGTTCCAGAATTGTACATGTTCTGCAGTATGATATGCTGTGAGAAGGAACAGCAGGAACTCTCATAGAAGATGATCTACTTAATCTGCGATATATAATGTATACGTTGGACGCATTGGCACTGCGTCCCTGTAGCAGCTAGCAAAGAAACAAATCAAAGCGTTGAGCGGACGGAACTGATTGAGAACTAAAGTGGAGCTAACAAGTATCACAAGCACACGAAAACAGCCGCTCACGGACGGGTATCGACAGAACAATGCATGGGCACATCGGAAATAAGGGAAATCAATAGAACACGAAAAAATGAGCTCCAAATTGACACGCAACCGATCAGAAGAAACACAAACATCCACGTTGGCAACTTGGAACATTAACAGACTGTACGTCGACCGCTCACGTGTACGCAGCGTGTCTGGCGGCGCCGTTCGGCGGGGAAATGTTGAAGTCATCGACGAGGTTAGTGGCGGAGTTGGACGAGAGATCAAGGCTGGCAAGTGATGCAGATGGCCGGTGCAGCAGTACACGCACCTGGCGTAAGCTGATGTTCACGTCGCGGAACAACTGCATCTGTAACGACAACTGTTACGGTATCACAGTATGAGGAGTACGCAAATTAAACAGCGAACCTGGAAAATGCCAATGATGGTCGTTAAGAAACCAATCACATTTCCTAGGATATCCGAAGCACCAAGACAAGACCATTCCTGAAAACCGCACAGCTAGGATATTAGCGGAAAATTTTGTTTTTGGAGAATTTCAAGCAGGCAAATACTAAACGAAACAGAGGGAGTACGTGTGACATAGAAATTAAAGTTGTCTCCCCTTATGAACATAGAAATTTCTATTCTATGCAAAATTAGTTCAAAACGGAGACGGAAACTTATGCTATCGATAATCGCGAGTAGTACCCACATTATAAGTTTAACGCTCCAAATTAGGATGTTGTTTCAGTGTGCGCCGTAAGTTCTTACACACCGTAAGTTCTTGCCCACTTAGTAATACCACAGCGGTTGAATTCAACATAATGGTTTGACCTCTATAGCGACGCTAAGTCAACTCAATAGCAACTCATACCAACTACCGGAACAGGAATATGTCGCCGCTTCCTTCCCTAATAACTCAAACTTGAGAGAGTAGCGAACACCTCGCGGCACGGTATGGCTCGGTATGACACTGTCATCTTCGAGCGGAAGACGCTCCTCCGAAAAAATCAAATTGTTCACCGGATTCAGGAATTCACCGGATGAACCTGGATCGCATCTCTCCTTTTCAGAAATTTCAGAAAATTTCCAAGTAAAGGGCGTGTATGAGCAATCTTTTCCAGTTTTTTTTTTGTGACCAACAACATTGAAATTACACTGGATTTCAGTCCTGGGAGAGAAGACATCTCGCTGCTTCCAGTTCAAGTTAAACAGTGCAAAGATGTGCCGCGAGATGCTCGCTACGCTCTCAACTTTGAGTTATTACAAAGCAAATGGCGACGTATCCCTGACCTGATAGGTCTTTGGAATTGCTACTACCTGATAGGTCTTTGGAATTGCTACTGAGCTGTTTTAGGGTGGCCACAGATGTCATGTCATTAAGTTCAATCCAGCAGCTGTGGCGTTATTAAATATGTTGTGCAAGCACTTATGGCGCACCCTGTATACTCAACTAATACAATGCTTTTTGTAGTTGTGGCACGGCAGCACTGGTTTTCTTACTCCTGCGAAGCATCGCTCACGATCGATATGCACCGAAACCATTGCTGCCGCGCCCCAGGGAGAGGTGCTCAGGACGTACGCCGCGATGCGGCCGCTCCGCACGCGTATGCTTTTTGAATCCGGATTGGCTCTTCAAATTCGACGCATTGAACGACATCGGTGACCTCCTCCTTGCAATTTGTCAGCTCCGATAGCATTCACCTGTCCTTCCCGCGCTTAGAAAATTTGTGTATTTCTCTCCAGCGCTGCTCGTACCGTTGAGGGCTGCAGCCGCGACGGGCACATGCATCGAACAATCACAGCCCAGCAGCGTACTTCCTGTGGCGCAGCCCGCCCCAGCGACGAAAAACGCTGTAGGTCGTTGGTGAAGCTTTCACTTAGAACTACAAAAGTAAGCCGAAACTCCTATGAAACACGGGGCTGGACTGATCCACAACACCCAAAAATGTTATATACACAGTATAATAAAACAATTAGAGCAAGAATAAAGGGAAAAGATTGAAAGCAATTTAAAATACGAAGGAAAAAACCTTTTGATAGGTCTAGCACTCACTTTATATAATATTGAAGACGCTAGGATTACAAATGTAGTGAAGAACACGTAGTAGATTGGCGTCACCATGGATGTGTTGAACATATCCAGGGCTTTATTAAGGTACACCTAAGAAATGATTGCGCTTGAATGTGCATAAACTCCAACCCAGGTAAAGAAACAAAATACCAGCTGCACTGAAACGCAAGCAGCAACAGACCCCAGCCAAAAGTAAGTGAGTAGATTTGTGAGTTGTTGGTTGCCGGATAATGTCTCCTTTATCGCCAAGCCAAGACCCTGAAGAAACAAGGGTAAAATGTTACGAACTAAAGAAATGTAAGGAGAAGAACATTGTTACCTTAACTGAAAGCACAGATAGCGACCCGATCAACGAGCACACACTTATATAGACGATTATGTTCGATCTACCATAACGAGGAGCAACATAGATGACTATGAACAATGTCACCAGTATCACACTAACAACGTATAATATAAATACTGAAAATAGAGATACTTGCGAAGAAATATTATGCCAAAACTATGAGAAATGAGAACGACTTACCAGCGTCTTTCATCTTCAACGCAAGATCTGCCATGGAAGCCACTTCCTCCTCTTTCGGAGAGTGGATGACGATGACAGTGGAGCCCAGCAGACATACAGCGCAGCCAATCTTTCCCAAAAGATTTAACCTCTCCTTTAGAAGCCGCGACGAAAGGACAGCACTAGAATATGAATTTCCACTTGTTAGAGTCGGGATTAAGAGAAATCAGAGAGGAAACTCACGTCACTAATACAGAAAGGGCGCCGAGGGGGGTAACGAGACTAGCAGGGGCGAACGCATAGGCTGCGAAATTACATGCTTCACCCAATCCCACTGAAAAGAAAGGGGTAATAAAGATCGAATTTTAAAGAACATGTATAGTGTTTCAAGAATTAGTCATTTAACCCAGAATGCTGTCAACAGCTTTGACAGTAAAGAAAAAAGATGAAAAAATCCTCTAAGAGTAGCTCCTTTTGCTACAATGTGCACGATTATTTCAGATAAAAAAGTTTCGCTTTACATAAATAGTCATTCAAAATTGCGTTGATCAAAAGTAGCTGAACCATATAATGAGAGGACCTGTATAACCACAAAACTATACTGTTTTTATCCGATAATGTAGCATTTAATGCGGTGACGAAACTCTTTTCTGTATATATAAAAATGTGTGTGTGTGTGTGTGTGTGTGTGTGTGTGTGTGTGTGTGTGTGTGTGTGTGTGTGTCT
>JARK01000505.1:5554-30999 GCA_000688135.1 Ancylostoma ceylanicum
TCCCTCTGTAATAACAGGTTCCGCTATGCAATCATTGCAGTTCTGGGCACCACTTATCGCTTTACAATCCTGTTATCATAATGTGGTTATGGCGCCTCGCCAGGACATCTTCCGCTCCTCTCTCGACTGACAGCAGAATTGAGGAAGTGTCACATTGGTCAAAAGTACAAAATGGTACTTTAGGATCACGCGTGATGCTTTTATCAGGGATGCCTATCACCGCCAGTACATAGCTCTGCTACAAATGAGCAGAACATTCCTGAATAGAGAATCCCAAAAATCCTAGAGATACTAGTCAATTCAAGTAAAATCCTAGTTTATCGCTATTACTTTCACCGTGGTTTGAAGATATCTAATGAAAGACGGCATTGTAGCTGTCTATTCGGCTGCTATTCGGTTGCTTCTGGATTGCTGAACGGTTTCCAGAATGAAATTGGAGAGCAAGCGAAAAACAAGTGGATGACAGCCAAGCAACAGCCACATAGCGAATGAATGACAGCACACTCGGTTCGCTTTACGGATTTGGGCGTAAATGACAAGCCGTTGCAATCTCTAGAATATATGAGTATTTATGATATAGGGGGATACCAGTTCTTCTGGTAACGGCGCAACTTATACTATGTTCAGCGTGAATTCTTCCGAAAACCGTCGGTGTTAAGATGCAAATAAAATCAAAAACATGTAAATAAATAATCATTTTTCGTACCATCTTGTAAAATTTCCATAATCATCCGCATAGTGTGGCCACCAAATAATGGGTAAAGAAATATTAAAAGGCTTGAGCCTTCGCACAACTTTCATGGAATAATGCATATTTCCAGATAGAAAAAAACGGCATCAGTGACAAAGCAAACGCACCTCTCCAACTCGAGCCGCATTCGGTGCAAATCAAGAATGATAGCAGCGATGTCTAGCGTTGGGCTCATTCTTGACCAGGTGCGAAACACAGACCAATCAAAGACCTACATATGTTTGGTTTGAATGTTTTGGTGTATCACAGTAAAATATAATACAAAATAGCGTGATTTCAAAGCAAACGAGTTCTGATACCAAGAAGTGGGGGATTCAAAATTTGAAAAAAGGTGATCTCTCATGGATTTAATTGGAAAAGTTGTTCAAGTGAATGACAAAGACGGAAATCCATCGGACAACGTTGTGGGAACTCTCGCACCCAGCTGACATACTATTGGGCTAAGTGCAGAAGGTAAACAGTGGTGACGGAGGGAAGGTGCGACCGTTGCGACTACTTGTCAACAGGATCAGTCGGTTATGTGGATGTTAGAAGAAGAAGTCAGCTGGAAGCAAGAATCAGAGGAATGTAGGACATATCTTACTTGTCTGCTGCTGTCTGTTGTACAAGTGAAGAAAACATGGTTTTGGTCACTATAAGGAGCATTTTGATGGCTTCAAATTGAGACTGCAAAGAAAGGGTAAATATTCTAGCAAATAATCTATCTTCTCTAGTTTCTCGTTGTATCCTCGTTTTTCTTCTATTTTCTTGTATTACATACATACTACATTCATAACTTGCAAAAATTATAGAATTGAATAAAAACTCGAAAAAGTACGGCTTATAATAACAAGAGCTCAAGTACAAGAATAAATAGAGACTGCAATAACGCGAGCGACATGAATTACTGAAGGTTCGCCTAAGAAGCTTCCCGAACGTGTTCTATCCGAGAAGGTTTTGTCATGTCGATTTGAGGCAGTGTTCAGGCAAAATATTCGATCCGCCAAATTTGTTATCTTCTTGCGCTCCTCGTGGTGCTGATTACTGCTGTGTAGATTTTGTACCCGGAAACCTTGAAATTCGAGCTTTTTAGACGGTTGAAAATTGTGGTCTGGACGGATTTCCCGGTGAAAAAAAGGCAATGAGGCTGTCTGAACTGAATCATGTCATTGTTCTTCGCAAATTGTCCATAATTAATTATTGAGTATTTTGAAAGACATCTACAACTCCCTCTTACACTTCGTTTGTCGGTATTTTCATCAGTAATCGTTTTTTTTTTTCAAAATTATAGTTGAAATTCTGGCCCGACTTTGGTCACAAGACTTGTGAAATTTGAGAAAACATGTTCTACAAGTTAACACATGTTGGTGTGAAAGCCATATCAGATTGAAGTGGGAACCGATTGCTAGACAGTGGTACATGCCTGGACAATATTAAACAGCATAACATGCCTTCACGAAATCTACGAATGGGTGGGCTGGGCAGTAGTTCGGCTTTGAACACGAACAGTGAATATCTTGCTTTGATACTGCCTTCAAGTTCACAAGTTTCAAAATATTATGTAGAGGGAATCACAGGTACACGATAGCACGCAACCGTGCCTGAATTCATTGTCATACGAAGCTCTTTTCTTCCTTATTCACCACAACAAAAAAAAACGACTAAGAAGGAGAATTACAGCAAGATACAGGTGTCTATAATAGCGTAACGGTGACAAGAAGCTAGCTGAAATAATATTGGAAGTATTCGAAGCGAAATGATTATCTATGTTCCGGAGAGGCTCTAAATAGCTGAGATCGGTGTAACTCTTTTATGCTTGTGGACATAAATTTCTGTTTTGTCAAAAGTGACACTTATACAGCATGATAAAGCCAAAAGGCGTCCAATGTAATAGGAATTAAATGGTTATAGACCCTTTCTCTTATCAGACTATCGCTATAGTTTGGCTGGTGGGTGGTCTGAGGAAGTGACCTGAGGGCTTCAGGCTGGCAGAGCTATGTAGATGTTCTTCGTAAAGGTGTCAGAAAAATCTGGATGAGTTGGACTATCAAAATGCTGACGAAAGCACAGCACAGACGAGCGAGCACCGCGGTCTGGTAGTGCTATTCTTACGAGGCGTCGCTGTACAACCTCCTTATCAACAAAGCGGGGCTCGTGCTTTCGCACAGGAAGTGAGTGGGTCGGCCGGACAGCCTACGAAAGGCAATGCTGGAGCGCCAATCGTCACTTTTAAGACGTTGTCGAAATTTTGCGCTCCAGCGGTAGGGAAATACGTAGTTTAGTCGCGATAACGAATGAATTTGCACGAAGATAAGTCCGTTTGAAGCTAAACACGGTTGAATCACCGGGACCGCATGCGTCATTGAAATTACCCAAGGCTAAGGTGGTAATACCGCACAAATT
Organism: Ancylostoma ceylanicum; assembly: GCA_000688135.1. Taxonomy (NCBI): domain Eukaryota; kingdom Metazoa; phylum Nematoda; class Chromadorea; order Rhabditida; family Ancylostomatidae; genus Ancylostoma; species Ancylostoma ceylanicum. The sequence continues at coordinate 8,688 of JARK01000505.1, forward strand.
TACCCATCGTTATCACGGCATCAACATACATACCCTGGATAATCTGGATAATCTCAATGATGCATTCAGGCTGGAACGATCTACGCCTTAAACCATTCCGCATGCTTTCTATACTAGCAACTAGAGTTGATGAAAACTTAAATAAAAAATTATTAAAATAATGAATATTGAAACTCCAATTGGAGACCACTGCTTCCCAAACTAAAACACTCTTATTCCATTCAGAGTTCAGCTTACATGCCTAGAAAATATTCGGGTGCAGAGTAAAATGGGGATCCTTGTACCTCAAGAGGTGCGTAATAACATAATCGAGAGAAGAAATTCGCTGGTCCTTTGAGAACTGGTTAGCTCTTTTTTCATCAGCCAAGGGAGGAAAAACATGGTTAGGATTTGAAACAACAAAAAAAAAACGCTGATGTAAAACATTTCGTAATAGAACGTCCGTTTTCAGTCTTGCATAGCTATCAGTTCTATGAATAACACCCAACAAAACATGTCGATAAGGCAGAGATAAGTATAATACTTTGTTTCATTTACTGTCATTTGAGCTTTTTATTGACAAAAAAGGTACTCTTTGTAATTGAAAGAACAAAGATTATCACAAGTTTCATTCGAACACACTATCAATTTTCATGAATGCTCGAGCAAACTGTCGGAAGGACAGCAGCAGTAAGAGATCTCGATCATGAGGTTAAGAAGCAAGAGACGCAGAGCTAATTGTAAGAAGATTCGAAAAGACGGCTGGAGAATGTCGGAAGGCAATGAAAAGGCAGCAAAAAGCCAGAAGGACCGCAGCAGGAAACTAGAAGAACCATTGATCACCTGTCGGTTCTTCTGGTTTACTGCTGCGGTCTTTAAAAAAACCATGTGAGAGATAAATAAATAGAATCGATCGAGTAAAAAGGAGGAAAAATGAAGAAATCGCTGAATGACTTGCGTAAAACGCTTAACTATTTTCATAAAGTTCAAACTTGCCCTTTTCAAATCATAAGGTTGTCGCGTATTGTGTATGAACACTAATTTGTGCTTAGTGAATAAATCTATCTAATCCTAATTTCTATTTATTTCCGTCAATTTCATCATGTGAAACTAGGGGAATGCCCACTCAAAAAAGGTACTGTTTTACAGGATGTCAACATAATCTCTCGCCGAATACAATAACCCAAATAACTGGCGTTGAGAAACATCACAATGTGAATGTCTAATTGAGTACGCTGAATCCATGCGCTCCAACGAGCCACTCTTGGATTCTGGATATCCCTGTTAGCTTCCACAAAAATTCCCGGAACCTCTCATAACCGCGTCGCACGATTCACGCTGCTGGTCGCGTGGTGACGATGGTGTTTATTCCCTGTGCCTATATTAAGGAAGTTGATGTTTTGATAGAAGTTAAGACTAATCCTGTGCGCCAATCACTGTAAAAAATCGTCAAGCATTCACAAGCAAGGCACGAAGAAGTGCTGGTCATTTGTGCAGAACTGCTGATCGTGCAAAGAAATACCACATTCCCAAAGGGTGAGGTGATAACGGAGTCACTAAAGGAGATCAGCACTTTTTTAGAGAGCTTTCGATGAGTCTTGCATTGTGATGACCATATTTCTTGTAGCATTTGCCTGGAGACAGAAGGCTATATGTGTACTTTTATTTACAGGCGTTAGTGGGCACCGACAAGATTAGTGGCTCGTGCAACTTTCCTTTTATCGTTATTAAAAAATCAGAGGTGTGACGTCGCACCGATGTAAAATGCGCGGATATCCAGAAATCTCTGGCGCACAATTATGTTTTCCGATACAACGCGGAGAAGTGCGTAGTATTTACGCTGTAAAGGATGGTATGATTGATGTCTCCACAAGACGCACTGGCGGATTAGTGATATTTCCACGCTGTGTTGAGCCAGCTATGCTAAGCGGCTCTGCTTACGTCAAACTCTATGTGGTATATAGGAGCTCCTTCATTTGGGAAATCTCCACATTCAACACGTTCTCCTCATCCCATCCGCTACGGTGATCGCCCATCAGGCGCGTCGCGGCTTTTTACATATACCGTATATCGTGGAAAACTTTGATTTATGGCCGGACGGCGCTGTTCAGAAGGCACTGTTCAGCGCCTTATTCCTTTTTCCTACGCCTGTATGAGCAACGGCTTTAAAGATGCCGCCTTTACGTGTCTTCCTCTGCAGCCTTTTCTGTTGCCGCTTGAAATGCTGATTTTTTGAACAAAGTGACATCCTGTGTTGATGATCGTGCTCTAACTATGCTATTCCATACGATTTTCGTCTTGCTTTCAAAAATTACCTATTGTGAATGCTGATTTGTTTTCAAGATGATCCTCAGACCAGCAGATGCTCAAGATGTTATTACTCTTCATTTTTGGCTGAGGCTTACGTTCCGGCGATTTCGCCTTGGTCACACGAAAATAAAAAGTAATAACAGTCCTGGTTACTGGAACTACAACAAATATGGCATTATATGGTGGGCCAAAAATACGGTAATTCAGAAAAAAACAGCTAGAAAATGTCTTTCTTTGTAATTTGAAGCATTGTCATATGATATACGTATGTATTTTCATTGCCTCCGTCTGAGTAAAAATACAGAGAACCCCTCTGAAAATATCATCCATTGCTAGAAAAGAGACCCTGAGGCATTCAGTGAAGTAGCGAACTGCGGTGCGCAAGTGGTTGGAGTCAACTTGATCCTTTGTATTTTAAACTGCTTTTTTTTTGAGGATTCTGGATTTCTATGGGTAGTAGAAGAAGTCTAGACCTTGAATTCCTCGGAAACCTAGCCCAAATGATTGTGTTCTGGACAATTGAATATCCACACGGCAAATCCAGGAGGCCCTAGAATCCATTGTTTCCCCACTCTTGAACCAGACGTAACCTAAGCGCTGGACTACCGTACTGCTAAATAGTCTCGAAACAACTTCCCAGTTGAGTTTGACTTCAAGGTAGGACACGGTTCTTTGACAGAAAAACACGTACAGTGACCGTATACGTGCTCCACCACTGCAGTTTGCAATAATTATGCCTTTTATGAATGCCCTAATTTCTACAATCTCCTTGGGCATGCTATCTGCTACTATGACTTGCAATTCCCCAATGCCGTAAAATGTTTCTGCCCTCACCAAACTTTCTCACATACGCCTGCTGTAAAATTCCGAGCGATAGTGCACGAGAAAAATGTGTTCAAAATAGACTTCAGGTTTGTGAGGTGCTCAAGATAGAAAGAAAGAAATCAGCTCAACTACATATGTACCTTAACTGTTTGAGGAAGAGATTTGAAAGTTCGAATATCATCCCCATCTACACCTCCATGCCATATACATCGCTCTCCTTCCCTCTCTCTCTCTCTCTCTCTCTCTCTCTCTCTCTCTCTCTCTCTTTCTTTCTTTCGAACATTCGAAGTTTTCCATTCGAAATCGAGTATCCATTCTCAGATATGTCCAATGGCTTGTTCGGTCTTAATTATAATATAATCTTTAGCAATTTTCTAAGGCTCGTGGGAGCGTCGTCAATCCTGAGCGTTCAAAGGTCATTGCATGTAAATAAAATCGGAGAAGGACTCTTAAAGTGTGACAAAAGAATCGAATTGAATACGGTACCCAAGAGCAAATGAGTTCATCAAATGCTGCATTCGGTCCCTACGGTTTCGCAGCCATGTAGATCCCGCTTCGTGTCATCGGCTGTCTAGATGTCTAGACCGTATTTCTCCCCTTAGTGGAATTCATCCGTTTCTTATCCGTCTTAGCAAGCGAGTATTTGCCAGAACGGGAGTCCAACGAGTAACTCGCGCTTCTCGACAGATATCGACGCGTTACGTGGTCGCCAGAGCGCATTCACTGTTAGCGTTCGTTTCAATGGACCTAGCACTGGGTTGGTCTGCAAGTCATGCACCAATTTCCACACTTTTCAAAAACAACCAAGGCATTTTTCTTCATGGATGAAACGTGGTTTGTTAATTTTAATAACCCATAAATAGTAGAACAATTTATTACATGCCAAAGAGTTTCAATGTATGACCAAGAAGAGTGGATCGAGAAAAAATTTGGTGGAAGACTTTTGGACCGACCGAGACTAAGCCGTGCTCGGATGAAATGCATCATGTGCTAAAGTGTCAAATCACCAACGCTTTCAATGAAAAGAAGAAAAATAACAAAGAAGCGGACAATGGCGAAAAAGGATGAATTAAGAGTGAGAATAGGTAGCTCTGACGTAAAAAGAGTAAATGCCCAAATTGGAGAGAATCTGACAACACTTTTGACGTCAACTTCAGATAATCTTCAATATCATCCAGATAATGTAAATAACAAACATTCAATAGTCGGGAAATTATCCGGCTAAGTGATTAAAGTGATTAAACCTGTAACGAGACGGTTGCAGAACGCTTCGTTAAGAAATATTCTCCATTACTTCCGTTGGAGCTAAGATATGTCAAAGGTTTACATGATAGGTTGATGCCCAAGAGATGGCGCCACTTTTTTTAAAAACGTATAACTCCGTTCAGAGGAAGCACATCATCAAGATATTATAATAGAATCGTGGAACAAAAAAACTTTTTTGTTCTATTGGTATCAAAGATGTCCAGTACAGCTACTAGTCGTGAAAAAATTAAGAATATCCACTTAACTCGTTTTCAATTTTTGGACTTTTGAGAATTTCCATAAAATTACAAGCAATACAGTGCAAATCACCTTCCTTGCATTTGGATAGGTCGTCAATACCCAATCCACATGTGAGCTCTGATGTAACGGCTTCGCTTCCGTGGGAACGTGAATGAAGATTTTTCGAAGCATTTTCTTTATTATTCCTAGGATCATTGCTGGCTGACTCTGTCCGAGCTGCTTTTTGGAAACAACACTCTCAACAATACGTATTTTTGTCATTTGCTTGGGAACGTCGCGAAATGTCTGCTAGAAAAACGCTCGAAATGCTCAAGGACCTATTCTGGACACGGCAGCATCATGTCGAATTTCGCTTTCGAGAACTGGTTTGAATTTTAATGACTTTGTAAGAGAACTATTCTGTAGCCATCGCATTCTCCTGAAAACTTACCGTAGGTCTGTTACCATCCTCAGCTCCAAGAGCATTCATCCCACCATAAAATATTCGTCGAACATGAGGATTTGAGTCCTCTTTGTTCTTCGCGTCGCACTTTCCTCAAGTTCAATGTGCATGGCGTTAGGGACCCGCTCACACGATGAGCAATGATGCAATGGTCCCTGCTCACCCCTGCTCACCGAAGAAATTTTATAGTCCGAGGATAAGCGATGGTCGCTGCTCAACAAAAAAAAATATGGTTTGCCGGACTTATCGATCATTGAAGTAGTGGGAAAAATACATCTAGCAAAAAAAGCGACATTAATTTTGCAACAACCTGATAGCTATGATGACTGCATCGTGTTGTACTCACAGACTAAGTTAAGTCACATGTATGAGAGGACTTTTTTAAGTAGCTTTGCAAATGTAAGGAAACTGAAGAAAGGGCAGTAAGCAGCTAAGTCCCATAGTAGCGAGCTTTCGAGGTTTCTGGCTTGAACATTTATCCTAGCTTAACCTTTTGTCGTAGAAGATCCGAAGCCTGGCTCTGACGTACAAGATTATCAGTGGCTAAAAGCACCGAAAGTAGAAATTCTACGCTGCCAAAGATCAGAGCAGATCTTCTGGCTAAACCACGGGCTCAAAAAAGTAGCTCCTCCGAGAGTGTTCAGAGAACTGCTACTTCAACATTGGACCAAGATGCCGAGGAAGTAAGAAGAAAGCATGAATAATTGAGTGGTGAAGTTGGCAACACACGGATATGTAATGAGCACACTTGGTTAGCAAATGGCACTTCTTTCTAACTCAGGAGCTAATTGGGAGAGATCAGTTTTTTTCCTCTTAGCGTCAAGGGCGCCATGAGGATGATCTTAGCGCTCGGACAATTTTATGACAGATTTTAAAGATAGTAAACCTGAGAAACAGAAACGTTGCTTTTTTGGATGCAGACTGCAGAGAAGTTCTGCTAGTGAAGAAGTAACAAGTGGTAATGGATGTTTGCAAGGAACGGGCGAGGACAGTATCCAGCGAATGACGCAGCGGCAGATACATTTTTATGGCCGCGAGAACTGCGCTGCGGCAATATCGTTATGATACCTATTGTTTTAATGCGACGGCAGCAGCGAAAGACCAGACGGTCAAGCAGGAATGTGTCTCGTTCCCACAGAGACAACTGTGGTGCACTTAGCATAGCCAGCACTCCAATACGTACAGAAGGGATGAGGAAATGGTTCTCACGGCAGCTCAGGCTCTGAAAAAAGTGGGTTGCCCGTTTCCGCCATTCTTTGGCTGTTTAAGCTGCAAAACTAAGCATCTTGCTCACACTACCATTGCTCAACATCGTTAGCTGAGGCGAGTCGCTCAAACAATGGCTGACCATCTTTGTCAGCAGAAGGCATCCACTAGCGGGTAGATCACAAATTATCTAGGACAAATCACGAATTCCTACCGCAGGAGCAGAATTTTCACTGGCTAATTATTGAACATCGACTGTTAGATTTTATCATTACCCTTAGTTGACCAGGCGACATGCCCAGCTTCGCTCAGAAGTTTTATAAACCCCGGCTTTTCATACTGATAATTCAAAGTCTAACAATTATTCTGTGATGAATGACATAACCTCGATAACCCATTTTTCCACCCACAGAAAACCGAAGAAGTTGATAAGAATAATTAGCCCAGAATTTCACGAGAGATGGTAGTAATATCTGTACAATGTGGTCCAATTGAAGTGACAAATGGTACACATACTTTTCTCTGAGTACGTTTTTTGCTTTTTGGAAGTTCATCGTCTTTATTGGACAAACATAATATCAATAACAACAATTCAACAGGAGTTCTCGAAATGGCCACCACGGGCCTTGATAACAAGCGACAATCTCTCCTTGAAGTCTTGATAGGCTGCCCGCAAGGAGTTTTGGGGAATTTTGAGCCATGCCTTGCGAAGTCGAGCGTTCAGAACTTCAACCCTCGGTGCTGGTGTAGAGCGGGCCTCTGATTCCAAAATAGACCATATGCTAAAATCCATCGGGTTCAGGTCAGGAGAGCCGGCCGGCCATTGCGTTGGCGGTATGAAGTCCGGTACGTTGTTTCGAAGCCAACACTGAGTTGAGAGTGCCGTATGACAACTCTGAAGCGGAAATCCTAGTCACTCTCAAGCGAAACTTGTTCTTATGGGCTATGTTCCAAATTTCGGCTTTTTTTTGGCAGCACTGTCTAGTTTCACCAGTTCTTCTATGCATTTAGGTGTAAATGAGCGCACTGTAGGCATTTTTCGAGGTTTTATTAGGTTTTCTGTCCTGTCAACACGGCTTTAGCCACAAAATCGCATGATTGCGAGGAGACAGATGCCCAGTTCCGTAAGGCCAAAACAGCGTTCTAGACATCCTTGCTTGGGAAGGGCATTTTTCGTCATACCAACGCCTAGAAATTTGGCGTATAAACAAATGCACTCACTACCAAAACGCAGTGAGATACCTAGAATTTTCGCTTCAGAGAAGGAGCAGAGTTATGTTGGAATATCCATCTCGCATTCCCGAAATGCTTCTCGGTCCACGGCTTGAGATGTGTTTCCACACTAAAGATCGATACAGCTCGGTGTTCATTTTGGATCCTTTTTCTAGAAAAACCAGCGGGGTTCGGCCTAATTCAGTGATTCCGGCCCAGACCATTATTGAAAGAGGGCTCTGCTTGCGAGTGACGTTAAACAAGCTGGAACTGGCACAGCTTTTCCCGTTCAACTATAACCTGTCATTCTGCTTACTCAAAACTTGCTCCTCTGTGAATATCTCCTCGTCGGAAAATACCATGTTCTCCAGTTCACCATTGGCGGTCCACCTGAATAGTAACCTAGATCTCGCGAGCCTGTTTCGTTTCTGGCCCGACGACAATTCCTGAACTTTCTGTAGTTTGAACGGCCTGAGTCCGAGGTCTTCTTTCATAATCCTCATGACAGTGCTTCTCGGAATCCCAGTGCCTTCTGAAAGTTTTCTTGAGCTTTGCCGAGGATTTCTCTGCAATCTTTTCCTCAGCCTTCCAATGTTAGCTGCTGTTGGTACTGTCCTCCTTCCGCCATATCCGTAATGCTCTTTTGAAGAGCCAATATCAAGTTATCTTCTGATGATCCAGTATTTTTGGTTCTGGCTAACTCCAACACTTTTTAGCTCCTTGAAAATTTGGATAGGTTCCTTCCCGGTGCGATAGAGCGCAACGATAGTGGAGTGGTTGTTTTCCATGGCAGAAAAGTGACACTGGTACTTCAGTAGGAGCAACCAGCTTTATATAGCTACCCCTGTAGATCATGTACAAACATAATCTGCCACCTTCATTCTCAGCTGTTCTGCAAAGTTATCAAAACGAACCTTTCAAAATTATTGTCACTTCAGTTGGACCACCCTGTATATAAAAAAATGAATGTCTGTATGTATGTGTATGTGTGTATGTAAGGAAGAGTCACGGAGAATAAACTGATCTGCACAAAATTTTGCATTCATATTCAACATAGCCCGGCGGAGGTTTCAAGATACCTTACAACGGGAATTATCGATTGATTTATCGATTATATCGATTTTATTGATTTTTCGTTATTTTTGCCGAGAAACTGGCCAAAACATGCCTAGTGAGGTTCCTCAATACGCTGAACACGTATATGACAACCACTTTGGGCGACGGTAGCGATTTCTTGATTTTATCGATTTTTCCACTTTCGCTCGGGGACGGACGGGGACATGTCTACTTGGGTTCTCCGATATGCTGACACGAATATGACAACTAATTGGCATGAAATCATCGGGTTGATCTCACTGAGATGCTGAACAGGTGCGGAAAAAAATCGGTCAAATCGACATATTGGTGCGAGATATGTATATGGCGCAATGGTTGTCATGCAAAATAGTTGTTGTGTCTGTGTTCAATGAATGATTGTCGTATTCGTGTTCAGCCTACCGAGAAACGTTAGAAGTCACCAATAACCTGGGCAAAAGTAGGGGCAAGTGTTAAAATCGCTAAGTAAATCGTTGAAATATAGCCAAGAATACCTCCGCAGGCGCATAAAGGACCTGGATGCAAAATTTGCTTCAGCTTGGTCAAACCTCTGCAGTTTCTATTAGGGTGTTAAGTTGGAAATGCGCGTTTTTGCATCGGACAAATGATTTTTTAAAAACAAAGCTACAACACCCCAGTCCAAGTTCAATACAGAATTAGTATTGTTGAATCTTCGACATTTTCCACAAAAAGAGTGAGGGCTCTCCTCCCGGTTATCGCAGCGCAGTGACCTAAAATAGCGGCTTACCCAGAATTTGGTTTCGCCGCAGTTTTGGAATTTTTCTCATTTATTTAAGGCTCAAACGAAGCAAGCAGGTGGTCGCCTGATAGCGCAAAGTCTGGGCTCTTAGGCGATCCCAAGTGCGACTCCTAATTCTAAATGTGAAGAACAGGGCAGTCGAGGAAACGATTTTCAGTCAGAATTTCGGTTCAGTTACCCAAGTTCGAGGCCATTTTCGAGTAATTTATTGTTGCATGGATTTAGCCAATTAATACACCAAAAATTCTCTTAATTCTATATATGATCTGTAGTGGTGCTCCGCTGCAGTTTCACGCTCTTTAACAACATGAAATTAGGGAACAGAAATTCTAAAATTTTGGTCGGTCTTCCTACAAATTCCTTTAAAAAACAAAGAATGAAGGAATACTCGACAACCCGCATACGAAAAAATACTGCCTGATTTGTTCTTTCAAGAGATATTAAAAGCCTGGCGAAAAAAGTTTGGCAACACATTCATAAAAACGTCGAAACTTCAGCGCGCATTTCCAACTTAACACCCTAATATTTGGAACATACCCACATATAAACAAATAGAAAATTTCATTTTCATATATGCATATTATTAGGATGGTAAACTGGGAATGTGCGCTGGACATTCGATTCTTTATGAACGTGATGCCAAACATTTTTTCAACCTTTTAATACCATCTAAAAGAGCAATTCATGGAGTATTTTTTTCACATGTGAGTTTTCAAGCATTCAACTCTCTATTTTCAAAAATTTATAGGGAGACCAACCAAAATTTCAGAATTTCCGATCGCGGGTTTTCTGTTGTTACAGAGTGTAAAACTGGAGCTGAGCACCACCATAGATCATATAAAAAATTAAGAGGGTTTTTGATGCATGGGATCATTCAAGTCTTACATGAAAGAGAAAAATTCCAAAACTGCAACAAAGTTGAAATTTGGGTGAGCGCCGCAACATCCTGAACCAGAGCGCTCACTCTGTGTAGAAGATGTCGAAGATTCTACAATACTAATTCTGCATCGTACTTGAAGTGGAGTACTGTAGCTTTGTTTAGAAAATAATTTGTTCCATGCAAGAACGCGTACTTCCGATCTAACATCCTAATAATAAGCTGTATACGAGGTTGATGAGCTGTTTATTCCCGCTAACGTTCCTCCCAGTCGCCGCCTTCTTCATCTAAAGTAAGCGATTCGATAAGGCACCTATTCGGTCAAACCTCCCTAGCGACCTGTAAACAAAACTTTAGGTCTATTTTTCAGTCATAGATGTAACTGAAGCTACATATTGCCATTTATTTATTTATTTATTCAATACATCGACAACAAGGTGTTCCACAATAAAATAACAGCTACCTCCACATAAGCGGAAAGATTCCACTCACAACTGCGAATGAACTCAAAATGGAAGCGAACTAATGCAGTCGCGCATGATTACCCCAACTAGTGGCACCTCATGAAACATCCAAAAAAAGCTTGGCCTCAACTGCACTCTTTAGATAAAAACCACCACATCGAGATTAGAACTCGCACTCTTGCAATATAACAGTTGCTAAACATGCTAAAAGAGGAAAGCCATGCATACCCGTACCAGCCAGCCATGTACCATCCAGCAATTAGCCTTCCGAACATGCTAGAACTTCAGGACGCAGGTATACTGGCTGAAACCCTGCGAAACCAGCATGTGAGGCAGCTAGCAGTCTTCAACAGAATGGTAATCAGGAAGAGAGAGGCTAGTCATTGCTCTGCTTTATATAATAATATTACAGCAATTAAGTTACGACTGCACTTGTGTCCGCTAACGGTATAGGTGACTAGAGCCTAGATGATGATGATGATTTGGACGCCTTATTCTGGCCAGAAACAGTTCAACGAACAGCACAAGTTTTTGCGTTTCACGCCTTTCACCTTCTGGATCAATTTTGTGTTTTTCCTTGAATTCGCAGTGGCTCAAGAATTATGCGTGATCACGTTTGTGGTTTCTTGCGCCGAAACCTCAACAATCATCTCAAAATTCGTTTCGTCATGCCGTATCCTTCGATAGGTGCCTGGAATATTGGTGGCTTGATTTTCCTTACCATATACGTAGGTGCCCCATAAGCTGTGGGCACAAAGTGCGCGCAGTTTCGCCGACATATTCTTTGTAGTAGCTCATGCGAGAGAGTCGGAAAAATGTTAGCCCCAGATAGAATGAAGCAAAAGAGGTTGGGTGACCTGGAATTGTAACCTGGATCAGGACAACAGAACACGTTCGTTAGGGAAAACTTTATCCAAATAACAGATTATATGAGTTAAAAGGATCAAGTGAGTGAGTTTCGGGTGAGTAGAGGAGAGATAGATAATCAGATAAGAGTCCTTTTTTGTAGTGGTTCTTCTCATCGTTGGCGACCATGTCCATGCATACAAGAAGCCAGGTAAACGAACCTTGAGTCGTTTGTTCCGTCTGTAGTTCAGATGATGCATTTAGATGTCATGCATATAAAATAGTGTAAAGAAGTTCTCACTTGTTGGCGCTTTGGATTTAGCTGCCATTTCTACCAGTGAGAAACCTAGATCGACAACTAGTCAGAACTCGCATGTGGATGAAAAATCACGTTGCCAGTTAGGCAATGTTTTTATGTCTGGCAGTTCAATTACAATTTTTCTAGTAGTACACATACTGAGTCGCAGAAAGTACTGAAAGAGCCGGGTGACAATGAGAAATTCTTCTGAAACATATGTTTTTCTAACAAAACGTGTTTTTTGTCGCTTCTATGGACAGCATTTAATTATAAACACATGTTAAAATATTATTAAATAAAGTAATATCTACTAAAATATTTCTATTATAACTATATATTATAAATATATGGGATGTAGGGTGCAGGTGCCCTAATGAACCATGAGAAAATTTTAAAAAAGTGTTTTTGAAATTTTCTGCCTAGATTCCTAAGAACCTCTTCTTGTCATTTTGGTGCGACTGCCACATAAAAACGTTCATACTTGGTGTGGCAACGGATGGACACCGCTTGTGGATTTGTAGCGGCGGGAGGACACTGCTGGTGGTGTTTTGAGAGACTGATTCCATTGGATGAATCAAGGAAACATCCTGTTTTTATTGAAGTGCAGTTGAGGGAAATTGCAAACGGTTACGTATACCTCTTCTCAATTGTTTCGCCTTTGAGCTCCTCAGTAAAATGCGTGCATTTGGAATACAGACGCGGTTATACTCGCTTGACTCGCTTCCAATCCTCCATCGGCATTTAATCGACGCCCATCACTTAAGCATGCGTAAATTCCTCTGCCTCAAGTGGGATTCGAACTCAGCTACCTCACCCACTGCATCGAAATTGAATAATTGACGGTCCTCTGCTTTATCCACTCTATGTACAATACGGGCTTATATCCTATTCTTTGGAACCCATCATTCTGTTACATACTCATAGTGCTGATGTCTTGACAAGATCAAGAGACTTCTCACTCACTTGAATGAATGTAACCTTTTATAGTTGGCGTCACTGTAACTTTTGAGAGTTGTAGTTTCGCCAACTTACACAGGATGGTTACAGACTCCCTCTCTTCCAAATTCAACTTTTGTGTGCGTTGCTGGTACTGCGCTGATTCTACATATAGTTGCAGGAACATCATTCTCGTCTGAATATATGGTAGCATATTTGCGCGGAAGAACATGATTTTGTCAAGAAATGTCTTCTGCACATTGAGGCATTTCGAAAAAAAGAGACCATCTTTTTCTGGATGAAGGTTCACTAGGAATACTACAACTAGTAAGACTACTTGATTCCGGTACATCCTTAGATGTACTGACACTGATTACTATGACCTTATGAAACTATGAGCACAACGACACATGTGCGACTGCGCAGGAGCTGCCATCATCCCGGAGATGCCATACTGCACACTGTGTAAGATGTAATTGTGCTAATAAGTACTGCCGGCAACTTCGCGGCTCTCGTCTGTACTCCTACTACACAACGCGAACACATAAAACTGCCCAAATTCATGGCCCGCACACTATGAACACAAATATACAAAACAAACGCTACGGGTAGGATCCAACCAACCCAAGTCACTAGGGGTCATAGCAAGCACAAACTCCCCGGGTGTATGGACCGAGCCGGTAGTGTGAGCAGATGCTCAACGCCCCCGAGCAAGTCCAGGGACACCAGGGCTACCTCTAACTTTCATCTGCTCCTCCTCCATCCCTTTCATGTGTTTGGCGGAATCGACACATGCGTTTTACCATCACCCAACATCCCTTTACGTCATTGCCTCCGCTCCTTGCGAGTGACCATCCCAGAATGGACCAGTGTGATAACGAATGACGAGGCGCGGCTATTTATACATTTTTGCGGCAGGGGGCGGAGCCTAACGTGCGCGTCCGAGGAGCATAGGGCCATTGCGCGCGGCTACCTGGCGACAGTATGATGGAATGAAAGAAGAGTCGCACAAAGTCGCGACACTTCCCATCGATTGTTCTTAAGAGAGAGAGAGAGAGAGAGAGAGAGAGAGAGAGAGAGAAAGAGTAACGTGATGCAAGCACACTCTTGCACCTAGCCTACTTTTCAAAATGTTGTTCTTTTGCACATGATGTATCTACTGTTGTACAATACTAAACTGAAACTACGCATGCATTTAATGATGTTTCATGAACGGTTGCGAGCGCGGCAAGAGAAGTGTGAAATCCTTCGTTTTGGTTTTCCACTTTTCTTTCATAGACGGGCCGGTGACGTGTAGGGCATAATACAATGATGCCAGTCTAAACTGAAAACAAACTTTGATTAATTTTTTTTGGAAAATTCTTACTCAACCGTTCGGCTAGTCTTTTGGTTTTTTTCTGGATTGCGACATCCCAGAGGCTTTCTTTTCATACATCTTTGATTTCTACACACGATTAGTATTAGGGTTGCCGCTATAGTGCACATAGAGTTCAGTACCTGTCTTGTCGTCGCTGGCGATCGTCAACATCGAACTGATGCGACTATAAATCGCCAAAATCAGAAACGAGGAAGTTGGCAGCGGTTGCAGCGACTCCGCTACAGCGGTAGATAGGCCCACAGAGATGTAAATTGCCAAGTCACCTGCCCTCTTGACTGGATAGTACCCGCCCTATCCTGAAAACGTGGACTAGGCAACATGCGCTGCCCCAAAATAGGTGAGGTTCAAGCATCAAGTGGTTTCAAGTGTTTAGTGAGATCAAACAAATGCGGTTGAATGCGAAGCAAATATATGCAAGCACGTGTCTATGCGCATACTACAGCTAAATATTAGGTTGGTGCAAAAGAAATGGCGCGTTTTTGTATTGACGACATTTTCTCTACTGCTCTAACAGATGGCAAGCTCGGCGAACAACATAAGTTCTTTAATTAGCGGGGACAATTGCTTATTGTATGAGCAAGTCCCCGAAATCCTGCAGACAGAGCCCGGAAAAATTGAGAGAACGAAAAACAAGGAAAACCCCGTCTTTAGGTGGTCATGTTTGGCAGTTTTGTGAAGGATTCTGAAAGTGTGAAAACTGACAGAAATGCGACAATTTTCTTATAGAATATGATGACTACTCAGTTGTTTTCCATGCAAGTCATGAAAAGTGGAACCAGCTCTTGGAAGGAAATTTTGGTGAAACGTTCCGGTGCAGAAAATGCGCTTTTGAGCCTCTTTAGCGTTTTTCTAGCAGACCATTTGCGAACTAATTAACAGCATCTGGTGTTACGGATAGTGCTATTTACAAAAAAGCAGACTGGGAAAGAAACATCCACCAAGAATTTTACAGATACCAAAGAAAAACCTTCGAAAAATGCTCGTCTCTGTTTCACCAGCAGCAATCTCGTTGCACCAGGGCTCACATGTTGGTAGGTACTGACGTCCTGACCTTGCACAAAAAAGGTATTTTGGACTGTGTCGCTTGTGGTACTATAGAAAAACCTAAAGGGTCAGAAATTGTGGGGACGGGATTTTTGGAATCTTTCTGCTATTTCGTGGTTTCTAGCCCTAGCCGACACCACGTATACATACATGTAAAACGAAAGAGCTTGCTTCGCTCTACCAGAATGTAACTATATCTAGATTTCATACTACTGCCAAACGAAATTAATGGTTTTTGGAAAAAAAAATGCGCCATTTCTTTGCAGCGACCTAATACAAATACCCTTATGCGGAAAATCTGAAAGGACCCAACAACGATAATCTCAAAGAACTAAACGTAGAGGAGGTACCTAGGCGGTGCAGCCAGAGCAAAGACATCGTTGAGTACAAGAACTATTGTAGAGTTTCCCCTTTCTATTAGCGTACGCCGGAAAGGCCCGGCTATCGACTGGTGAATCGCTCAAATAGTGGAGTTGCTCACTGGAGAACGCCGCTAAATCGTTCTCGCTCTGGTTCTGTAGTATTTTTTCGTCCCTCCCATTTTGTCATTTGAATATATGCTCCACTCTCGCTCGCGATAATGATAGCAAGTCAAAAGGTCTCTGATGCGTGCGCCATCCATATAGTATACAGAAACTTGCGAAACCCCGCCCGTTAGTCGCGGCCTATATCAAAGGCAGCACCAGAGGAAACCTTCGACTCGAAGCTGAGATGTGGGTGGTAAAATGGGGCGAGCACATCAAAAATGTGAGAAGAATATAAAGAATGATGATCTACATGCAGAGAAACCGAAATCGCTGCCGCGGGCGAGCCGGGTTTTCAACGGCTCAACGCGCCAGTTAATGCTACCGCGGTGAGTGGTCTGACGCAGTGGATGTGCGCCATGCGTACAATTCACGGGGTTTCGTGGCGGGACGCGTTGCCTCTCCAGAAACCGAGAGGATCTCCAACACAAAAATTTCCGCAGGTGCTGCCTTTAACAGCACCCTATTTTTTGACGATTTGTTCCATTCAGCTAATCGTAGTACTAACGTTAAAACAACATCATTGATAGTACAGTGTGTGTCAAAAGTATAGGGACACCCATTTATACGTCGTAGCGGGGCTCACTCTTTTCCGATCGTTCTGATTTTTCTCCATTGAATTCACCACATCGAATAACCCTGGAAAACTTATCTTCATGTGATGCTATTACCATGAACAATTTTTGCAAGTTTTCGAAGAAAACTATTGGAAATTCCTTGTATCAAAAGTATAGGGACACTTGCTTTTATTGAAACATTTCATTACAAAACCAACAACAAACAAGAGATTAGTAACACGTTGGACCTCCTTTCTTCACTGCCACTTCGAATATAATTTTTTACATACTGGCGCAGAGGTTGCGTATGAGGTTTGGCTCAAGATTGTTCCACGCTTCGAGAATGGCCTTTAGTTCTTCAACTGAGCTCTACTGCTTATTGTTGGTATAAATTCGGCTCAGGATGTGTTCCCAGACCTTCTCAATAGGAGTCAAGTCTGGGGAGCAGGCTGGCGAGTCCAAAGTCTCGATATCTTGTGAGCTTAGCCATGTTCTAGTGGAGCGGCTCGTATGGATAGCTGCACTCTTGCATGAAAACGAAGTTGATGTCGGGATGTAGTCTCGAAACTGGCAACATGTGGTCGGATAGGACTTGCTGGTAGTCATTGCTGTTCATCCTGCATGAAACAAAAGCCATGGACATGACACCGACACTTGAGATGGGACTCCAACCCATGCACCTTCCTCCACCAACTTCTCGAGAAAAACAGTGGCTCCTTCCTGAGATCTCTGCAGTACGACCTCCATCCGTCAGGACCATTCAAATAGAACTTTTCTCGTCCGACCTAATGATTCAAATGAATATTTAAGGTGAGGATAGATAGTCATCAGTGTGTGGTTCTCAGTACAGATAACAGCAAACCTCATTCCAGTTTCTTGTCATGTTTTCCTGGGCAAAACGGAGACGTGCAGCCTTGTGATGTGTAAGCCTTGGTACATTCTTTATGACTAAGTGATCTCCTTGGAACCTCTCAGAATCCTCCAAATGGTCACGTATGATGCTGATGAACCGAGCTCTGCCTTCGCTTGCCTCAGACTGACTTTGGAATTGGAAGAAAGTCGCTTTGTCCGTCTCGAAGTTGCATCGGAGATTATCCTCGGTCGGCCCTTTATCTTTTTGTCGTTGTAGCTATTATAGTTGGATCCTTGAGGTAATTCGAGATACAATTGGTAGATCGGCAGATTTCGGTAGCGATACGTCTACTGCTATAGCCAATCCTGTGTAGAGCATCCACTTGTGTTTTTTTCTCTGCAGATAATCGAGACTATTGAGACATGATGTTCGAATGATTTTATCACGGGTTTTTTAACTGGGGCAAAAAGAGTGAGCATAAATGTAAGGTGTCCCTATATTTTTGATACAAAGAATTTCCGATAGTTTTCTTCAAAAAGTTGCAAAAATTCTTCATGGTGAACATCAACTGGAGGTAAGTGTTTCAGGGTCATTTGATGCGCTGAATCTAATGGAGAAAAACCAAAACGATGGGAAAAGTGTGAGCCTCGTTATGAAATATAGAATGAGTGTCCCTATACTTTTGATACACACCATAGATCTCTACTCCACAGCCGTTCTACCAATGATAAAACAACATCCGACCGTGAGAACTTCTCCTTTGCTATTTCCATAGGCGCGATATCGCGGCGGATTCCCGTCCACAATGTCCACGTGTATCCTATGTGCTCATAGCTGCCTCGGCAATCCGAGCGTCTATACCGTGGTTGATTGCGAGCGCGACGGATAGTCTAGTCTCTTGGATTGCCTCGGTAGACATGCGGTGCCTGTCGCGGCAGTTCAACCAGGCGATCTAGAGGCTCTCAGTGCTTCTTGCTGATTCTGCTCACCCGCGGGCCAGTTACGTATCGTGGCCTAAAGAGCCTGTTGTACTCTCTCAACTCTATGCAGGCAAATACTGCACCGTGAGATTGAGGAAGTGTTGATCGCGCCATCAGTGTACACTTATGTTGATGCGACGTATCCCAATGTGCGACGCTTCGGCGCCCTGCTCGTTTGAGTAGCACCGGAGATTGTGGATGCGGTTCTTGAGCGAAGCCACTAGGCTAGAGTTATGTCTCGACAAGGTTTCTCACAAAGCCTATTTTGATTTCCCAATTCAATTCATGTCGTCGCGTCGTCCATGCAGGGAATAGAGGATGGTACCGTTGGCTACGACGACCCACTTTCAAACGTGGTATGAACCCTTTGCCGACGCGTTCTGAGTCGAGCTGAATAGCACAACTGAGAAGATTTCCCGTCCAACTAGCCTTCCTGCGAATCCAGAGGTCCGGTATTAAACATAGCCACATGGGTCTGGAATTCCACCGGCAGGTGAAAGAAGACCTTTGCTCGAACGCAAACCATATACTAGTAGTCCAGTCGAAGAGGATTACCGGAGTGCGCAATCTGCAGGATGATTACGACACTCGCATAACCGAATTAACCTATTTGAGACACTGAAAGACTAAAAAATGTACTATAACGTGTAGACCATTTGTGCCGCGGTGATGGAGTAGTGCCTAGAAAAAAAAAGACTAAGTGACACGAAAAGGAGCCCGATGGACCACGTGAAACGAAGAAAAAGCGCCTGCGCTGCCAAAAGTGGTAACCACGATCTTGGCTGCGCCGCTTGCGTGACGCAATCAATCAGTCGCATGATCTCCCTTTAAATTAGGGCAGCGCGCCAATTTCAAATGGAGCTTTCTCTCCATTGGGAGAGGCTGCTCTGAAGTTCAATGGCGACCTATTTGGCGAGAGAATGTGTTTGGCAAGACATTTTACGGGTTAAAATCTTGCTTGGCGAGACATTTTCCGGGAGAACAGACTACAAGTATGTTTGGCGATACAAAAGGCGAGAGAATATGTTGGCGACACACTTTCCGGGTGTTTGGCAAGGCAATTGGCGAGAGAATATGTTGGCGACACATTTTCCGGGTGTTTGGCAAGGCAAGTGGCGAGAGAATATGTTGGCGACACATTTCCCGGGTGTTTGGCAAGGCAAGTGGCGAGAGAATATGTTGGCGACACATTTTCCGGGTGTTTGGCAAGACAAATGGCGGGAGAGGATGTTGGCGACCCATTTCCCGGGACAAGCACATACGACGCTTCGGGTCTCGAGTGGATGCGTCGGTTCAGTTACCCAAGTTTGAGGTACGCGTTGTAAAACGGGGGCGTACAATGAGCTGGGTTTCCCATCTGGTACCAATCCAAGCCAATATTTCTGATCGAGGATGTCTCTGCGATCCTCGGCGGGCCGCGCATCGTGGTGCACGGTCGGCAGGATCCGGCGGACTCCAAGGACATCCAGAAATGCACGACGTTGACCGATCCCGGTGAGATCCAGGAGCCACGTTCCGTCGTGCACTGCATCAGTGGATGTTGCTGGCCCAGATCCGAGGTACATGCTAATCCCCACCTGTTAAAACGTCAAGTGTAGTGCGAAGGTGAAAGGTTTGTATGACGAGGCAGTAATCAGCGCTTGCACGAAGACGCATTGGGTGAGGTTTGGCGACCCATTTGGCAAGGTTTGTATGGCGACCCATTTGGCAAGGTTTGTATGGCGACCCATTTGGCAAGGTTTGTATGGCGACCCATTTAGCAAGGTTTGTATGGCGACCCATTTGGCAAGGTTTGTATGGCGACCCATTTGGCGGAACATCTTGTTTGGCAAGACATTTGGCGGAGTTCGTTTGCCTGGCTAGTTGGCAAACCCGTTTCCTAGGTTGCCAAACAAACCTCGCCAAATAGGTCGCCATTTGACTTCAGAGTGCCTTCCCGATGACATTAATTTCCATCGAGCAAGCATGCTCATCCCATCGGGAACCTTGCCAAAACTTGTGGCTGACTCAGTGTAGTTGGGAGAACAGAGCTTTGTACAAGACGTAAACCAAGTTACGCACTAGCTAACGACAATTGCCATAACATGTTTTACCTTACGTTGGCACGGCGTTAACCATGTCAGTGGGCCCCTCACCGTACCTATGACTGTCCCTACTTACCCAGTTATTACAGAACCCCACACCATGATGCAATCGGCTGATGCACCATGTTACATCTAATAGTTCTGTAATTTTCCCAAACGACGCAATGAACTAAGAGCAAACGACCGAATCGATTTCAACGGACACGATCGAAGAATAAAGGTATAGACTCGAATGGAAAAAGAAATGTATATTAAACGTTATGGATAAATGTGAACAGGGTCAAGCGTGTGTCGATAAATTATCAAGGGGGGTGGTACGGGAAGTGGGGAAAGAGGAGGGCGTCAGCGATTTTTCTCATTTCTCATGCAGTCGCTTCGCTACGTCTGGACGTAGCGACGCGTCATAATCGCTCACTTTTTTAGTTATTTTTGCTGGGGATTCTCAGAATTTTCGTTCATTTTTATAGTTTTGACTCTAACACGCTTCGAGCGCTGTTTTTGTTCAGAATATGAGCAAGCCTTTGCATTTCAAGTAGTAACCTAATTTGTTTGCAAACTCCGTTATTTTGGGAAGGTTTCCTGTTCCTTCTTCATGACCACGCTCGCATCCTTCCATGTTATGAGCATCGTACAAGAATGCAGCAAATTAGAAAATGAACGTCCCTAGCAAAAACCAGTTTGAAATGACAAAATTCTCGTTCAAGACTAATGGGAAGGCACAATTACGACAAAGAAACATTCTATAAAGGAGTACTAACGCTAAATATAGGAAACAAATGTGAATCGAGCTCAAATTTCAAGTTTTTGCTGGGATCAGCACAAATCTTCAACGATGTCGCCACTTATCATACGCAGTAAGCCCAAGCATGCGATCGCGTTGCGGCGACTGGATCGCTCGGACGAATAATGATTTGGATGAGGTTTGTGCCTGCAAGGGCGTTGTGAAAATGATAGGAGACGGGCTACTGTTATNCGGCACCTCATCGGGCTTGCCTTCCTGCTATTCGCGTTCATCTACAACCATGCCTCTGAGCAAGGCAGAATTTTTGCTAAAAATTTTTGCTTAAATGTACTGCCAGTCCTGTCCAGTCCTGCGAGCCNTTGACCCAACTGTGCTTTACTTCCAAGTTTCAGGTCTCCAGCTTCAAGAGGAAAGATTCAGCACAGGAATTACGGAGATGAGGTTTCGTCGATAAAAATGGCCTTTTTTTCATGTTTTTATCGACGGAGTTGAATCGCGGTGGAAGCAGCTGCGGAAAAACGAGCTGCACAGCCTGAAAGCGCAAACCTTCGACTATCAAAAACCTGGAAAAAAAATTGGGACCTCAACCGGCCAGGTCCTCTGATATTCGTGTCCGACTACAACCATGCCTCTAAACGAGTCTAAATTTTAGGCTGAAATTTTTGCACGTCTGTACTGAAAGTCCTACCCGGTCCTGCAGACCGGTAAAAAGTCATTTTATGAACCCTACCCAATAGTGCTTTACCCCCAAGTTTCAGGTCTTCAGCTTCAAGAGGAAAGATTCAGCACAGGAATCACGGAGATGAGGTTTCGTCGATAAAAATGGCCTTTTTTCCATGTTTTTATCGACGGAGTTGAATTGCGGTGGAAGCAGCTGCGGAAAAACGAGCTGCACAGCCTGAAAGCGCAAACCTTCGACTATTAAAAACCTCAAAAAAATTGGGACCTCCACGGGCCAGGTCCTCTGATATTCGTGCCAGTACATTATAGCAGCAAAGGTAGTAGCCACCGCGTACATGGTCAAGGGTTCGATCCCCTCACAGACGAGAATTTTTGGAAAACGTTGAAATGTACGCGGTGGACAAAAAACGTGCATTAACTATGCAATGTTGCTTACGTAACTAATGAGGCTGAGAACACATCAAGAAAAAACATCTACATACGTATGTTCATCTACATCATCTACATGGTGAAGGGTTCGATCCCTACCGAGGTTAGAATTTTTGCTGAAGGTTAAAGCGTGGGCGGTGAGCGAATTTCAGCTTGAAAGCGTCCGTACAGAGTTTCTAAACGAAATACCTTCGTATTCGTCACGAAAAACAACCATACACATCATCGACATGGTCAAGGGTTCGATCCCCTCCAAGGCTAGAACTTTTGCATGGCGTAAAATG
>JARK01000506.1:0-17580 GCA_000688135.1 Ancylostoma ceylanicum
ATTTGTCAAAGTTGATCACTGCGTATGTCTTCACTGTAGTGCTAAACCTAGGAATTCAGTAAAATCTGTGAAGGTAAGATTTCCGCGGGTGCTGCCTTTAACTGGAAGTTTCTCGGATTTTCTCTACGGAAGTCGCTTGTCAAGGATGTGACATCTATTGTGAACCACAGCCCAGTAATGTACTGGAGCCGTAGGCATATGCATTCTTACTACTGCAGGTAGGTCTAGATTTATGTTTGCTTAGAATCTAGTGAAGTTTTGAATAAACAGGGTTATTTGATGTATTGATCACAAATATGATATCCATATTATACCGCACAGTAATTGTGGTGCTAACAGCGAATCAATATCAAGAAGAAATCAACCGGATTGATACACACTTCTGTCAGACGAGTGGATACGCATATTTCATGATTCGTTTCCATCGGATAGTAGAGTGTTCAAACAACCGCTTCGGCTTTATCCGACCAAATGGAGTTTTTAACCTATAGATGTGGGCGTACACATGCAGGCCTGCATTTCGTATTCTTTATTCCGTCCATGCCATACTGGGATCTCTTGGATATTTAGCAATGTATGCAAGAACAATTTATTCGCCAATTTATGTTTCGGATCCACTGAATATTTCTTTTTCTCCCAGTTGTTATCCAACTGATAAATATCAAAAACTGCATCACCAGATCGTGCTACTACTAGCCAACGATGATGGATTTGTGACACGGGCTCGTCATGTTAAAGAATGTACTGTGATGATAAGCAGAGTGGATAATGACTAAATGAGAACGGAGTTTTACCCAAGGAATCATACCGCTCAAAATGAACAAGAGTAATGTAGTGAATTCAGGTCGAGACAGCTATTTTGCCTTTATAAGTAACACGTTTACACGAGGTTGTTACTCTGCAAATACTCACTCAAGCGTTTTGATCTTCAATCCTGACAAATTTCCCGTAGTATGACGAAGTTTGCAGACAGGAGCAAGATTCTTATTGTAGAACCGTAACAATGGACGGCACTTTCGCTCAAATGTTCGAATCCAGACTAATCAAGCCATCCTTCCCTCCTGGGCTGGGATTCATGAAACGCTGCAAATCGAAGATAAAACCATGCAAACCAAAGATGGCTAGGGTGATTGGTTCCTGCATATTTAGGTACTGTTATGAGAAGCAGGACATATGTTGGTTTGCTGACCTGGTATTGCTTGGTTTTGCTTTCATGAATCCCAGCTGTGGATTGGCAGGGTTGTAAATTGAGCATCTAGTCCTTCTCAGTACTTAACAAAGCATACATACTTCTGCTGCTGTTTTTTTTTCTGTTATTGTCTCTTCTTTGTCGTTTTAATCCAAAAATCAGGTTTAGGTTCAGGGTTCTCATACACCTCATACAAGCGGTGTACTTGATGGGCGTTTTGATGTTGTAAAGGAATCACAACACATACTGTCGTGTGGCATCATCATTGTGACCATTTCCATCACCGATGTTTTTTTGTGAGTAACGTTTGCAGAACTGCAAAGAACTACATATATTTGCACACTTATCAGAAAAATGAAATTTATTGTTTGCCGTTTTTGCTTTTCACGCACATCTCGAAAGCCATTCGTCTCATCTATTGAGCGCCGAAAATAGCTCTCTCCGTTCCGCTCTTCACAGTGTAAATCTTCGCGAAGAAATTGGAGGCATAACCTCTTGTTGCTCGAGCCGACAGATCAACCAGCTGCTTGATTTATGTTTACATCCTCACGATGTTATGTTGCGTTTTCATTCATTTTTTTCGAGCTTCTCAGTCGTTTTGAACGCCCAACCGCTATTCAGACTTCCTAGATTTGTATGTAAGGTTGGATATTGTCCTGAGAGCGTCCCTAGACATTTGATCTCAAGCTGACGCAGAGATCAGTGCCATTTACAAAATTAGAGCAGACGGAGCGGAATTTTGTATCATGAGAGATGTGTGATTCATCCCGCTACGTCTGGGACTTCGCTTGTTCTCTGGCGGGGAGCTGTTGACCTGATGGAATGTGGGCAGTAATAAAAAATCTAAGCAAGGGAGAAATAATAACGAATGATACTCGTTTTTTCAAACGTTTTCCAGAAATTCATAGCGAAAGCTTGCCCAAGGATAAGGTACCCCTACGTACCTGCACACAAGAACTAAAATTCTGATTTTTTGTGCTCTTCTAATCTGGAACGAGATAATGCATTTCCTAATAAAATTTGTAACTACATTGCAGTGGAGGACGCAGAAAGTAGGCAGGAGGGGCAGGGAAGAAAATTGAGGTCACCTCCGTTTTGTGGACCCGAATGGAAAATAAAATTGACAAAAATATTAATTATGATAATGAATAATTAATAAAAATTACCTAAAAAGGTAATGAAAATAAGCAACTAAAAATAAACTAATACAAGATTCTTGTTTGTATTGTAAGGTAATTTGGAAAATTTGGCGACCTACATATTTCCAAGGTGCCCCCCCCCACCCTGCGTCCGCCACTGCTGCATTGCACGTAGAAAGGACGGAGCAAGGGGAGTAGGAGCTTCGAATTTTACATCAGTCTACTTTCAATTATGAGCGTGTGTGGTGCAGTGGTAAGAGGCTCACTGCATACGATAGATGGTTCGATAGCGCCCGTGGTCAACCAAGCCATCTGTCCCTTCGAGGTCGGTAAATTGGTGCCAGAGTAGTCTGGGAGGATGAAGCACTGATTTGGTTCATCGGATGTCCCCGCAAGTCACTGTATAGGGCACATACGCATTCAACGCCTCTACGATGCTCAGATGAAGTCGAATGCGTGGCGCATCCCACGTGACGGGATTGATCAACGCCGACCACTTTATCTTTTTATTTTCAAATGGTTACTTCTTTTAATTTTTTTTTCAGATTCTGTGTTTTCAGTCATCTGATATTGAAGCGTATAATGAGATAAATACTTTTGTATTTCCATTTTTCAATCGACTTTGGAAGTAGGTGGAACATCAATTTTTCTAGTGCAACCTCTACCTTTCAATAAGGGTATCTGCCACTGATTACTGGAGATATCACGCTTATTATTCACTGTTTATTATTACATGTTTCTGCATGTTTCTCTTTCATTGTTTCTCCAATTTAAATCTTTTCGAATGAATACTGTAATTTAATTAAGCCTACACACATTAACATCGCCCCTCAGTGGTTGTTGCCGTATCGTAAAAAATACATGTTCGATTATAATTATCATGGCACTGTAGCTGTTCGGAGAACTACTTTAACGATCTTGTTATTCCCTGTCGTATGGCTTGTTTTGACGGAAAATTGTACTGTTCGTTCGTCTTATGCTCACACATGCATGTACACGATTACGAAAATCATCAGTTGTTTATCCTCATTTGTGTCTCTTAGCCACTGTTACTTCAGGGTTACACTACAATATGTAGTTACACTCTAACAGTTATTCTCGGAACCGAATGGGACATACGTAACAATGCAAGTCTAGCAACCTTTGTGGTGTCTTTCTGCTAAGACTATAATGTTGCCTGTTCGAATATTCGAAGATGAACTTTTTTGAAGCTGGGTTCTCTTAAAAAATTTTCTGCCACTTCGTTATTCGGTCCTTGAGGTGATGACAGTTGTATTTTCGAGAACACCGAAAAAATGAAATCCACTATTGTCACTTGTTATGCCTAGTGCTTCTGCAAACATAATTTTAGTAGCTAGAATCTCTGGAATCTGTATTCGCAATCAATCGAGCAGCACGCAAACTTGTTAACCGCCTTTAATGGTCAATGTTTTGGGAGGATACCCTTCTCTTCACAGCTTCCAGTCAATGTGCGCATTTCAAATAGCATATTCACACAAGATGCGTATTCACACAAAGTTTGGTGCTGTTTCATCAGACACCAGAAAAAATTCCTCATTTCTCTACATGTGTAGTAGCTACGTACGTAAGGGGCTCTGTAAGCTTGTAGGATAGGATAGGACGTATTCTGCATCCTCGATCAACACCTCCTCTTCTCTATAATGATTCCTAAATGTATAACAGTTGGTGTCTTGAATTTTCCTCTCATGAAGTACATATCATTTCTCAAGAGACGATTCGCTGAATCAAATAAAATTAAACGCTCCATTCATTTTCAAGGTAAGATCAATCTGAAGGGAGAGTCAGCTTCAGCCGCCACTAGTGCATGGGGGCATGGCTATGTCTTGCATTAAACAACGTCTGGGAACATATATTTTCGTCAGCAATACATGTTTTCTGCTGTTCTGAAGCCTTTTCATTGGGCTGGATCTAAACTGCTTTCTATTTGCTTGCCACGATTGCTTGAACCAAAGGCAGAAATTTCTCTGCGCGAATTTGTTGAGCAGATTTTTGGTGTCGTCAGATAGATTGGTAGAGCTTTTAGGTGGGGTTAAGCATTCTTGTTAGCGTCCTGTTGTTTGCGGGAGTGAGACATCTAGCCGAGAGCCTGGCACGATCCTTGCTTTTTGCTGCAGGGAATGAAGTTGTTCCAGAAAGTACTGTGATGGGGTGACCCATAAACCACCTCATTTCTCCACTTCAGAACCAACTGTCACCATCAGTCAGTTTTGTACAACAACTAATACCCTGTGTGATAACTAACCTGTATGATACCCAGTACCCTGTATGATAACTGCACTTATGTATTCACACACTTCCGCCTTTTCTTTCTCGAATGTCCTTTTATTTCCACTTTTTGCAACATTATCTCGGCTGGTGCATTAATCGGCTGTTTTGATTTACAAGGAAACTGTACTTTGCACTAACCGGTATAATAACTGCCGTCACCTATAATGAGGACAGCTCCACCACTGATTGTGAGACGACTTGTCTCATTGAAGGAGAAATCACAAAATCGATCTGAGTAACCGTTTTAGTAAATTTACTAAGAAATTTGAGGCTTACCTTTGCTGACATTATTCGTGTGGAATTCATTTTTTCTAACGACTACAACTGTTCAGCTACATATTATGTGGAGGCTGTTGAAGATTCTCTGGATTTCATCGAAAAAAAAGCTCTGTCGCTCTAACCGATCAGTCTGCATATCATTTTACGATCAATTTGGGGTGCAGAATGAACAACGTTGCCCCTCTTCCAACGCCAAAGTGATCTTGATACATCATCTTCCCTCGTTAAAGACTAAAGTGCTGATCGAATAAAACAAAGTAAATTTAAATAATAATCCAAATTTTCGCAAAAATCGAACATTCCAATTGCCAATCTTCACATTCCATATTCTCGTTCATTAAAAGGTGTAGGGCGCTTCCTTTCCTGAACATTTCAGTTTGTCGACTTTTTCGAAATCGAATATCCTAATATCGAATCTAACCAATATATTATTCGATCAGCACACAATCATTGACTCAAACCAGTTACTCTTCTTTTAATTTCATAGCAGCTACTTATCATTTTTCTCGCCACTGTCTCGTGCACATCTTTTGCTGATAATTAGTCCCTTGGGTTCGGCGCGGGAGCTTTTGTAGACGACCTGTTCAACTGGTATTCAAAGCCCCAAATCAGTTTTTTTTTTTTGGTTATTTAGATGCCACTGTATGCACATATTTCGGGTGTACGGACGTCCTTCACCCATGAGCACTATTTCAGCGAATTTTTGAAAAATGTTTTTCTACAAATCTGAGCGAATTCCTGTGTTATTCTGTTCAGGTGGAAGCATTAGACATATTTTACAATCAAATGCTGATTTTGTCCTTGCCCACTAGCCAAATTCTTGGTCCAGAATTAAGGCGCGGGTGACGAATGTCCCGAAACCCATATTCCGCAGCAATCATAAACTCGATTTCGTGACTTTCGTCACCCATCGATTGATACCGCGGCGAAAAGGACGGGGTGCGGCAAGGAACCCTCTCGTCGTCGGTGGTCTCTGCGAGCCAGCGCTGTTCTCTCGCCTATGTCTGTGCCCTCTGCAAAACTCCATTGTTCCCTTGGTTTAATAAGCACTCTTGCTTCGTGCCACCCCCGCTGTCTGATTCTCACCTCGCCGCGCGGCCGAATTCGGGCGCGGCGGTGCGCCTGGTGACAAACGTCCGTAGGCGCACAAGCTCCACATGTGAAGGCTATGTAGGTGTCGTTCTAAAGTTACATTAGCTAGCTGTGTATTAAGTAAAAATACGGAGATTTCTAGGCTGCTTATTCGTGTCACAGATTGTGCTCATTCAGAAAATGAGTAACTGCAGGCCGTTCGCAGGCAATTTCTGAAAGTCGTTTTATGCCGTGTGAATTATCGAAAGCATGTCATAAATCGCAGATTAGCTCCATGCATTCCATGCATCTCAGTTTAATAAAATAGAGCAATGAGTGGATGAAGCAAGCCCGTGGTCTTGAAAGTGGTCAGTAAAAAAAATGAAACCACTAAAATGACCGGTGCTGGGGTGATGGTTAATGAGCAGGGGATAGGATTCCACTGGGGTCTACAAATACGGACGAGCCTTTTATCAGTGAAACATTTTCATTCGAACGAATTCATCAATTGTGAAAACAATAACTCAACAAATCAAACCAAAGCATTTCCACCATTAGTGAATCCTCGCCCTCCATTTATCACGTGGAAAACCCTTCACAGAAATGGCATCGCCATGTGGCAATGTTTAGCTGACTCAAATCTTGACTTTAGCGCAGTTTTTGAGCTTTCGAGCACCAAGCAGTAGCATGTTGCTCAAAGCAGGTGCCTATCCACTACCAAACTTCTGTGCTGAACAGCGCACATGCGGACTGCGAAGTGAAGAAATCAGGGTGAAGCAAAATTCGGTCAGCACTTTCAATCTCGGTTCAATTACCCAGGTGTGGTATCTGTGGAGCTATTTGCGGCGGCGATGCGGCCAAGAGGCTGAATAAATGTTCTATGAATCCTACTAGAACGTTTGAAGTCGTTCTGTTGCTGTGTTTCTTCTTGAAAATTTGTGAAGGAAGCACTATCATTTTTTAAAATCCCTACTCTTTGAGAATCGAAAACTCAAGAGCACTTAACCAATCATATATCTGCAAATGCATTAAATGCTTCCCCAGGTTGTACAAAATGTTTTAAAAATCCAATAACAATTTTTTGTTAATGCGAAAGTGCGTAGACAGCTCACGTTCACACATAATTTTCTCATTTGTGAAAATCGCCTAATTAATTATACAACAACATCTGGTGGCCCTGTTATTAATAATTTATACTGATAATGTAGGTTACTTGTATTTATGAGAAAGTGCCGATTTCTGTTGTACGTATAGCGGCAAACTGATTGTAATTACTGATTTGAAAAGTATTGTACCTACGTGAGCTTTGTTTCACGTCTTTGAATAAATAAATAAATAAATAAACAACGTGGACAACATGCGTAAATGACATCTTTTAAAGGCAGCACTCACGGAAATCCTCACTTCCGAGGTGAATCGTTCTCCTTGTGGTCGGCTGCCAGGCAATCACAATGGTAACTTGAATACAGAAAAAAGCAGCCTATCTGTGGACATACTGCCGTGGACACAGAGCCGAGCGTGGCCACTTTGGTGTCCGCCACGCCAGTTAACGCCAGTTATTGATTTGGCATGCTACGAGTGGTCTAGCTCAATGTATCATGTTGTATAAGGATTATTGTACACCGTAGGGTATGGAATGCGCACCATCCACAAGAATTCGTGACGATACGCGCGCATACCCTCAGCGGAAAACTCGTCCTCGCTGTGGACGCATGCGAAACAGAGCCTTCATTTCTCGTCTTCCGGCGTGTTTCACGCTGTTTCATCATTGCCTATGAGTTCACGTCTCTGGAAACCTTGAAATTCAGCGAAATCTCCAACACAAATATTTCCGTGGGTGCTGCCTTTAAGTGGAGTTTCTGTTACAATGCAAGGAAAGTAACCCACTTATTATTTTAGAAATGGAACTGAAATGAATTATACTCCTTCCGCACTTTTCAATGCCAGTCAATGACTTTTGGGTCATCCTGTAGTCACCTAGTCTTTAGCTCCATAATAATCAGGGTTATAATGGTAATGAGACTTCACAAAGTTTCTCAAATGTAGTAATTAAGCAAGACAAGTCTAACCGAGCATGCATAATTGTACCACATTATCAGTGTTTTCGCATGTGCATTCATGCAAACAACAATTATCAGTTGGCTTCGTATCGAAACGCCCAGCTGCTTCAACTGTTATGAATGAAATTCCAGCGCTGAGCGTGTAAGAAACTCACCCTGTTCTTGTTATTATACAGTTGTGTCCATGGATTTTTCAACCCCGCTTTTTTGCTTTATTATTTCTATTTGTTTCCTCATACCATGGTACAGACGTCCGTATAGGGACCATCCACCGAATCTGATAAGTTTGCATATTTTAACAGTTGCATTTCTCTTGAATATTTTTCTGTGTGAAGCATTTCCATAACATTTTTTCGAATCCAGCAAATTTGTTGGTGCAGTAGCTTCAGCAGCTATGTAGATTCACAAATCAAGTCCTTCCTCATGTTTATCACAGGAATTCTCTTTTACAGGGCTTCCAACCGCCTCCATATTTAGAAGCTCGTTTCAGTTAGGATCCTAGCTCTGCTTTCTGTCCATTCACTTCCATTCTGGAAACATTGCTAATCTCTTCAATTGAAATTCGGCATTCAGAACATGTTTCTTATCACACTTCTTATCAACTGTATTTTTTCCTGTGAGCGTGTGCAAGAGGATCAGCCACTAGCAAAAAAAATCTGACTGCTTCACTATGTTCAGTGCCTCGCGGAATGCACAAAAGTAGCGGAGTTTTAATTTTACCCCTAACTTCACTTGTTTCGGTCCACTTTTACCGTTCTCAAAAAAAATATAATGACCGGTGATTGTACGTTGAGGTGAAGAGGAAGAAGGAGGTACGATGTGATTACTAGATTGAAGCGGGGGAAGCAGATGGAACGGAAGCGTCAGTGATGAGTGGTGGCATACACATATGTAGTAACGGAAAGGACGTTGCCCTGACGAGCCCACTGATAACGGAAGGTTACAACGGCGAACAGTGGTTGAGAAACTGGGTGAGGAGGAACACGCGAAATTTTTTCGTAGTCGCGGTGGGCAATTTCTTCGTGTCTGCAATCATCCCATGTTGCTGCATCCTACCTGAAACAAGGCTTTTTTCGCTTTCTCATCAAGATAATATTTTTCTGTCAGCAAGAAGATCATGATAATTTCCAACCAGCACTTACTAATGAAGTTATGTCCTACGATCTGTAGCTATTATCACCATTCAGAATATACAGGGTGGTCCAAAAATATGAAGACAAGGGTGCGATGCGCGTTTTGCGACTTATCTCGGGTTTTGGCATTTTGCATCCGATCTTTCGCTGTTCATCTGTACACACACACACAGATTCCTCCAAAGCAGTACCAAGCACTGCGACTTTTAGGAGCAACTGGGCTGTTAGTCAGCATTTTTTTCCTGCACCCAATAACTTTTTCGTGTAGTCCAGGAGCGCATGTAATGCCAACCTGTAGAATTTTGCAAAAGGGTCACTAACCAGTACATCGAAGAGTACAAGACCTGGGTAACAGAAAAACATCAAAGTGATTGCGAAAGCCCATCTACCATGGTTATGAGATCCAAGATTCGGTGCGAATACGCCGATGCACGACACGATTCGAACGTGGTTATAAATCGAATCACCATCATTAACCATATAATGAGGAAAATTTATCTTAGAACTTCAAGATTGGAGGTTTGTAGGCTTAATAAGTTCACTCCCTCATCTAACCACTCAAAAAAAAGAACCGAAAGCAGACCCTAAAGACATTCTCACCTTTTTTGAGCAGGAGGTCACGTTCACTTCCTTATAACTACTACAGGAACCATTCACTGGCGTAGATTTCTCATTATAGCATTCATTTATGAACAAGAACGGATTCTACTGTCACCAGATCGTTTAATCCTTGGAACAAGGGCTCCTAGAAGTGTGGCATTATATGGGAAAAAGGCATTCCCGCGCCACAGCAAGTGACTAGTTCAAGTTCTTCACGTCTTTTCACGCCGGTGATAGGAGAATTCGTGAGATGTGGTAGTAGATTTTGTTCAATACTGACTGGAAAATACTACATTAAAATCTGAACTGCCAGTTTGCTTCCTAACGTTAGATATGAATCGTTTGGCGTGTCTCCGTATTATTAGACCACCCTGTAGAAGTAACTACCATCGATGGATTCGCAATCATATAATGGATAGAATGAAACGTAGCCTCATACGAGCAAGGCGACCATTAGCATAATGTTCCGGTGTTCAGAGCAAACTGGTCAGGTTAAAATGAGCTCAATACTGCGAGTAATAACTGCTCATCACTTGATCAGTTCTTGGTAATCTCAATGGTAGAGCAAAAAAGACTGTGCTGATAATTTCGATCGCGGTTCTTGGGAATTTAATGTAGTGAAAAAAGGGAACTATTGCAGGTATATGTCAACTCTGATTTTTTGTATGATTCATATTACACAGCTAATTTCCTTCTATGAGCGATGGTCTGATAGGGTATCTCCTGAGCTTCATCCAAGGATATTTTACTCAGAACCATTTCAGCAATAAAAAGAGCTATTTTGTGTAGAACAACCTGAAGGTATTGCAACAGTTATTAGTGCACTACAGCCAATTTGCTCTTACCGATGACCATGTGTACTCATGTGTTCCGTTTGTGCTCGAGCATGAATGTGTTGTTTGAGCAAATGACTCAACATGCGCATAAGATGTGTCAGTGCCGGTCCTTTGGTCCCGCTGTTATAGGTTTAGGAGATTAGAATGTCCTGTACTTGAGGAATTTCTATTTCTTACAATAGGATTCGAAGCAGGATTCGAAGCAGAGCCCATCTTACAGTATATCACAGGAACTCTTTTTTGGTACAATTTTTTTTAGTACAAATTTCACCACTTTTTCTACAACTTTCCCCTTTTTCTTCTCATATTTATCACTTTCTACTCAGTGAAGTTTTGACCTGAAATGAGATTCTAACATTTACTTTCCTTAACATCTTCGAAGGCAAAAGAGAGTTCAGTGGGCTAGCATCTTTGGGGTCTTCTTACGTAAGGTTCCTGAATTTCTTCGCCATATATGTATGGTTTAAACGCTACTTCCACTCTTCTTTCCTTCATACCGGTGTAAGTAATGTGTCAGGTTCCGATTAAGCATATACCGTGTACTGAGAAGTTGAGCCACACGTTGTTCTGGTTCTTCCGCCAAGCTCCTGAAGCTAGTCGACTTCATAGTCTATATAGTGGTTTTTCTGTAGCAACGAACTCATTTTCGTTTACTTTTAAGAATACTTTTTTCTCTTCGAGATTTGTGTAATACAACCAGTGGATCGCGTGTGTATGCAATGCAAACTCTATTCTTACCTACATCGGGTAAGGCAATGTTTTCAGCAGCGATTTCGATGCTTTACGGGCTGACTATTGCGCTGTTATGTCTCATTCACACCGGCTTGGCTATAAATTGCTATCGAGGTAAACTGATACAACCTACAATTATTGCAGCTAACTACTAATTTCATAAATAGTGATCGTACACGGAGCATTTCCAGCTGAAAAGCTAGGTATAAACGCGCACCGAATACGTGGTGTGCAACAGAAGGAGTAGTGAGGTCGTCAGGCATGCTCCAACGGAACAATCTCGGAAATAATCGCATGGCTTTGAAAAGAGAAATTGATGAGAGAGTGACCAGCTAGTTGCGCGCGTCTATCCCAGGCACCCCTTGGAGGCAGGCCCTATGAAAATGCTGACTTCAGAGCGTTTTAGTATCTCGAAAAATTGCCCCAACAGTGCCCAAGAGGAGGAATTGCGTGAAGACCGAATTGCTAGCCAGTCGCGCCCTGGGCATACTTCACTTGCGAATCACTAGCGGTTTTCCTCATTTCTTATGCAGTCGCATCACTACGTTTTCTTACGTCACTACGCAAACTGATAGATCATCATTTTTCTTTGAGAAAGCGACCATAAGCAAAACAACTGATCATGTAGTAGAACGTCTTACGATCAAGTAGGGTGGTGAAAGGGGAGAGGGGAAGAGTGGGGGGTCGGGGTCTGCGTTTGTAGTGAGCGATGATGGCGGTACGTTTTTCACGGACAAGGGAAGCACACCATGCGGTCGTACAGTTCGTATTGGAATCACCGACGTAGCGACGAAGTTGAGTCTTCTTGACCTTTCCTCATCAATTTGACGTTAACCATCAAGAAAACTAACCAACTACCGAGGAATTCCTACAATTCGTCCCCGCGGCGAGGATACCAGCGCGAGCGGTGCTGTCGCGTCAAGTGTTCTCCTAGTCTGCGAAAAAAGGACCGATTCTGGCGCTCGCTGTGATAAGTACAAATTCAGGGGCTGTCTACAACAACAGCGCGGCACCAACGGAGCAACTAGCATGTCCAGTTGCAACGTATTGCACGAAGTAGGTCTTTATTCCCTTTATTATTCAGAGCTTATTGTGAACCAAGTACATTTTCAGGATTACGGCGCTCATTCCGGTTTCACTGGCTACTTACGGTTGTGATCAGTCGGCTTCCTTATGCAAGGTGAATGAAAGGAGTTCATTCCAAGTTATAAACTAGAGTATCCCTAGACTTCGCCAGCAGTCGTGGCGATCGTCACGTCACGACAGCCAAGATGGCAAAGATGCCTATAGATTGCCACGCCGCTTCGATTATCGTGGCGACCGCCGGCGGTCGCAACGCCGATAAAGTGAAAGAGGAGACTCCAAAAGGAAGATGGATGATAATCGAAGGGGCGTGGCAATCGATAGGCATCTTTACCATTTTGGCTATCACCCACATCGCCAGTTCATTTTGCTCACAGTTTTTGGATGCTTGCTTTGCTCGAGAGTACGAGCCATGAGCTCCGTTTGGCAGCGATCCATGGCGATCCACGTGGCAATCGATCCGTATCATTCCCACAGTCATTATCCCTTATATCGCCGGTTCATTTCGATTCATTTTATATTGGCGAAGTCTGGGGATACCCTTACAGAACTCACCTGCTATGAGATTTCAAGGAACATAATGCTCAGCTCCGAAAATTCAATGCTACTTCCAGGCAGTAGAATGCTACGACAATCAGAATGGCGGTAAAACTTGTTGCTGTGCAACAGACTTCTGCAACGAGTCCAACATCCACTTGTCTAATTCGGTCATAATAATGTCCGTTTTGTTCTATGTTCTGTTTTAGGAAGCTCCATATTTTCAGGTTCCATAGTTTTTCTGTATATAAGTAATCACCAGACCTCATCCTTCGTGATGTTCTATCTATAATAACTAGAATTGTTATTGTGTATTGACTTGAGAACTACTGTGTGATATAACTTTACTGGCGAACTTTCGGTATACTAATACCTTCGTCAGGCCCATAACATACAATCATTGCATTGAATCCACTGATATTCATGACAACAATCGTTCGAGCACACTGACCAGGCGAGCACTCAACAATAACTAGAATGTGCAAAAATGGGAATAATAGTCTTGTCTCTTTCCGATGGCTCTAGTCCCGATAGGTGATCAGTTTCATCTTTACGCACATGAGGGAATGTGATATTTGCGTCTAAACATAAATACGTAAGAGGCCCTGAATAAATACAGAGGCAAGTAAGGGAGAAGCTCACTACCCGAGTCCGCTCAGATGGCCGGTGAATGCCAATGCAGGTGGTATTTCCTCTTCTCCACAACTATGCCTCACTTTTCTAATGTTCCAAATAACTGCATTTACAGTGCGTCAGAGTCCAACGCATCGGATTTCGACGAAGATCTATGGGTTCACCTCGTTATGAGATCGAATCAGACTTTAACGCACTACTTATAACTACAGCTGGTGACTAGACATCAGCTTTTTCTCAATGCTGATTTCGATACTTCGGCGCTTTCAATGTATAGTAGTTCTTCAGAAAGAAGCAGTGACCCGATTCTAGGCCTGGGCACCGCAAAAAGCGATGTCGTCACTGGTCTCAACAAGACATTACAAGTTCTTGAACAAGAGTTGCATATCTTATCGCAGAATTTGCACTAAGTGTCATGCTTATATAGGAGTGGCGGTAGAAAAAGAGCAGGGTTTGACTTGCCGTAGTGCCGCTGAGGCATGCCATAGTCCTTAGAAATCAACTTCGATGCCAGTGGGTGTTCCAATGTAATTACTTTGCTGCCATGAGAAAGAAGAGCCGAGACAAACCACCTTGTTGTAGGATCGATTTCGTTGCTTAGAGTTTTCCCCTAGCCATGAGCACTCTCTCGCTTGCTTACATATGAGTGCTTCCGAAATTATGAACAATCTTTCTGTGGTCACTCTTATATAACTGCCCTGCTCGATGAATGAGGCTAATTTCCATCATGCTTACATTCGTCGATATCGTTATGCTTGTCTGTGCATTACACTCCTCCATGTCTAACTATCTCTACCATGTTGATAGTAACTATCGTTACTATGCTGATCAATACTTGCTAGAGATAAGGATATGAAGCATTAAGAAAATCTGTAGGGCTTACTATATATTACTGTGCTTGTCGAGCGTGATCCGATTTATTTTAATCTGGTAGCACATCTTCATATCTCATTGAATTTATGGCGCAAGAATTTTGCGAACAATTTATGTTAGAATAAATTTTTATGTGATTAATGGCATGATTTCAGAATGTGACGATGTTGTCTGTAGGTGGCCTTCTGTTTAGTATCTTTCAAGGTACCGTGAAGATATTCGATACCGGTAGAAAGTACAAGAATTTCACGATGGAACAAAAGTATGGCCTTGTTTATACATTTATACATTTATTTGCCGGTCAATATTTTACAATATGCGGCACCTCATAAATGTATATTATGTATGTTAATGTGTATTATGAGGTGGCCTTGTTACAAGGCCTATAAATGTGTACAGTGCATTTCCATGTCCAATGAATAAAAATAAATAAATGGCGAAGAGTAGGAGCAGGGCAGGGAAATAGTTGTGAGAGAGGTGTACCGGCGCTAAGTAATGTAAACAGTCTCAATGGATTTGTGCGGATAAGGATGATTTTGTGGATGAGGGAGGTGAGCCTGTGTTGTGGTATTGAAAAAATGCCATTAGACGGCACCACAGTGATGAAATTGGTGCGTGGATCTCAGTAGTGAGGAAAATGTCACTCGAATATAAGGAGAGCAAAGTGAGCCTAAGGGGTGTGGCATACTCCACAGCGACACCGCCGCTGTGAAAAGAAATGAATGAAAATGATGATAACAAAGTGTTACAAGTCCTCATGTCTTATTACGCTCTTTGCATTAGGTAACGTGTCGGTGTGGGCCAGTTGCACGAGAACTTCTTGCGGTGAACGGTCGTAGCGACAGCGTCGCTGTGAAGCCATATCCCTAAGGGATATGACATGCTTCACAGCGGGCGATCAGCATGGTGTATGCAGATTCTAAGTTTGTGTTGTGATAGCACAGTAGTGAATGAGCATGGTTCATTTCTAGCAATTCCCAATGAGATGAGGTGGAATGTTATTAAAAGTGAGTGGGTCTCACATTGATTCAGAGACCGTACCTTTCCCGGGATATTTACGGCATAGTACTTTTCAGATTTGTTAATATTAATGTCAAGTATCACTCTGCCAGCGAAATCTCTAAAGTGCTTTGAAGGATTTGAAGGGGAGCACCTCAACGTAAACTCAATTATGGAACATGAAGTAAGATGGCCGCTGAATCCTTTGATTCAAGTACCAATGCCACATGTAAATAATGGTGTGCCACATGTAAATAATGTTGACGTAAAACAAGGATGACTTCGTGAATTCAACTTCTTCCTATGAAGAAAATGGTGAGATTCAGAAGGGATTCATAAGAAAGTTTATGGAGTAAATCTTAAAAAAAAAGTGGCCTGAAATAAATGCAGCTCTGAGTGGATTCTCCGTCTCAAGGCTCAGCAGCAATTCAAATCAGACAATTGGTGGAGCATAAGCGATCCTGATAGATGTTGAAGCTGCATGTCCCGATTCCGTAAAATGGCGCAATACGTTGCTTTTCGGGTTATTATGGGTGCTACTCGGTTTTACTATTTTGCTGTAATTCGGGCTAGCAAGGGTGCTGGTCAAGGCGTTTGAACAACTCAGTCACTCGAACCATGCGAGCGCTCTGCGATGACCGTTTGAGCACTCCTCGCCAGCGCGGGTGGTACGGTCTCAGACATGGGACCGTGCGCGCGCTCTACAATGACCGTCCGAGCGCTCTGCAATGACCGTCTGAGCGCTCCCCGTAAGCGCTTTTGCAACGGTCATTGAAGAGCGCTGGCACCGTTACTGCTTAGCGCTCGCAGGGGTATGGGGGAGCGCTCGCACGATGGGAGGCTCCGCCCACAAAATTTAGGTGCAGCGCTCGCACGGTCGGCCCTGAATTCGGAGCGCTTGCACGGTTCGAGTGTCTGAGTGGCTGCCCGTTTTATCATTCTCATTCGTAATGTTGATCCACCACAGTGATCCTTCATCCGACTACTGACTGCTGGCTTGAGCGATTGAATGAGAATCTCCGGAGTGAACCCACTTCGGAGCCATTATCTGTTTCTCTGCGAGGACGTTGTGGATCCGAATTTCTCCTCTTCCCAGTACTTGGCACAACTTCAGGAAAAGCGCACCGGCGCTCAGAACGAGGATAACGAGGTTGCTCTAGGATGGGATTCATGAAACGTTAACAACTCGACCAATAATGTGATTTTTATCCTATGGATCAGGTAACATTAGCATGTAAGATGCAAAACTAAGTTTTTTCGACCTGGTTCCGCTTCCATATGCATTTATGAGTCCCAGCCCTGGAAATCCAACTTCCGAGCGCCGGATCTCACTTGCTGCTAAAACGCTGTCGGGAGAACCTCCTGGAGCCATGTTCGATTCCTCCTCCTTGCATCTGACTGAGACCTACTTTTCTCCATCGCTTATATACCTACGTCAGCTGTAACCACGTATAATACTCGACAACACACTCAGGCACTCGTGGGGATCGACCCCAGCACAAAGAGATTTGGCCCCTCCCACTGCCATGGAAGAGGCGACGTGCTGCTGGTACCGTACGTGCTCTGTTCCTCACCTCGAGTACTAATTTCTATAGCCAGCCAGACACGCTCTGTTCCTCCCCTCGAGTATTACCACTCATTCATTTCTGGGGTTCGACCCCAGCGCAAAAACTTCTTATCATACAGTCCTGGCTTAACATGTTGGTGATACTGAGACGAGGCGTATACACGCAGGCCGTTGCGCGTTGTAGCTCAGTCATATCTACGCTTCGGCGGAGACTTGACGAGACCTACGGGACTCGTCTGGCCAGCTGAAGCCCGATGGAAACCATGGCCCGTCGATCGGTCAGACGAGATGCGTGGGATGCGGTCCACGTGCGGATGCGGCGTGGATGTAGAAATCCGCCGCGTTACCGCGGGGCCCACTGGGCGCCGGCGCCAAAGTGCTTCCGTATCCAGGAGTTCCACGCGCATTTTTGTTTTTCGTTCGCTATCGGAGCGCGACAGCGTCTAAAATGTGAACGTCCAAGGCCACCTCTAACACGATATAACACGTGAGGGTACGAACAGAAAACGTCTTCTAAAGAAGCGAGCATGTGAGGGGTGGAACAGCAGCACGTGGGGGGG
>JARK01000507.1:0-37600 GCA_000688135.1 Ancylostoma ceylanicum
TCTCGTCAACTCGACCTATAACTGCAAAAATTCCTTTAATAAGGAGGCGCCGATTTTTTATAGTATAAAGGATTAGACCATTTCTACCATGCAACTTCTAGTTGCACCTTAGAAATAAAACGTTTGCTAGAAAGTTGTCGGGCCTAAGGCTTCGAAGGTCACAACTGTATCCCGACAACTTTCTACGAACGTTTCATTTTTTTTGATCGGTTATTTGCCACATTATAAGCTGCTCAGCTAACCATATACGTCTGCTTACCTAACCATGTTTGTTGGGAGTTCTCGTTTTCCAGCACATGTCGAAGCTTTCCTACTTACTTTGAGGTAAGCCTTGCTTTGGACTGTTAGTGATAGGAAATATTAAACATGACTTCGATGCTGACTTAGCTCAGACGTCGCTGATGGGGGTTATCTGATGTCCTGATGACGAAAATTGCACTAGTTTTGTACCGTACAGAAATTGATTGACATTTTCTCTTTGTTTCTACATATGATCACATTGTAGCGGAACAATGAAAACCACTACTATTTTCGTGATCAGGGCATCAAATTACCGCTTGAGCGAGGTCCAGGCAAAAATTTCTCAAGAAAACCGATTTTGTCTGTTGCATGCACACACAATGAGCGTCGATGGTGGTGACCCACAGCCTCGATAGGTAGCCGCTATACTCCTCGAAGAGTATAGCACCCTGCGTCGCCGTCGACGGCGGCCGCCGCCCACAATCGATGCGCATCGGCCTCACAGTCGCCAGCGACGGCGACGCAGGGTGCTACACTCCTCGAGGACTATAGCGGCAGTGATAGGGGTTAATTAACAAGTAGGGGGCGGAGCCTAGCTAGGTGGGCGTGGCCGTGTTAGTAAAAACCAAAAGGGGGGTGCGTATTTGAAATCGCCGAATCGCACCTCGTGCTTTACCCTGGCTATAGAGTCAAGAGTTGGATTGGAGCACATATTCTGCAGACATAATCCGAGGATTCGAAAGATTCGAAGATTTCGTGCGCAGTCCAAACGCGACCGATTGAGCTAACATCTTCAATGAATAAAGAATTATGTGGATACTAGGAGTGTTACAAATACCAGCCAAAACTTATGCGCCACACGAAAGATATGTGCAAAACACTAACGTTTAGCACCTATGTACAGAAGATTCGAAGAGCTACTGTAAAGTCCACACTTAAGTCCAGTTCAGTCAACACACAGTGTGTTGAAATTTGCAGAGCATAGAGAAGAGCCCTTGTACTAGATCCGTTTGCAGAAGCAGCCTTAACTTCTGTACTTCACGGAAGATATGGGTGAAGAAGCCCGAATTTTTGCTCAGCAAGAGATTTCAAAGGACTCCTGTTGAGCCCAGGCTTCATGAATTCCCTTTAAAATTGATATTTGAGGAGATCTCACGGGCCACTAGTAGTGTTCGAAAAATCAACCAAAACTAATGCACCGCGCAAAGAATATATGTGGGGAAGACCTGAGGTCTTCCCGGAGGTCTTCCCGCCGGACAAATGCTACTTAATGAGCATACACTTTTTTAGTTTATATAATTTAGAGCTGATTTTTCAAACACTTCTTCACTATGCCTGGCCTCATCATTCACGCAATTTTGGGGACGATCCGTGGAGTGTGTGTTTTACATTAGTTTTTCGAAAATTGTTTGGCAGCTGGCCTCTGCGCCTCTTCTGTGCGACGCATAAGTTTTGGCTGATATTTCAAACACTTCTAGCAACACCTTCCTTTTTGTCTCAGTGAAGATTTTAACCCAGTCGGTCGTGTTTGAGTTGAGCAGAAATCCTTCGAACCCTCCGGGTGCTCAAGCCTATAGAATATGCGCTCGAATCAAACGACGCCGTGGACTCGTTGATCGCGCGAAGTTTGCAATAAGAATCCTTTATTCGTTTTTACATCTAATCTGCTCTTGATATAATACTGACTCGTTTTGTTAGCACCACCAGCTCAAGAGTGAGGATTTTGGGCCACTTCGCTTCGGGAGTTCTCAGTGTCATGCTGTTGAACCAACTGCACCGCATGTTCCAATGCCAGTAGCGCCGCTGCTACGGCATACGCACTCTCAAAACGAATACAGTGCTTTTCATAAGTATAGACGCATCCCAGAAAATGCGGGTATGCAGTTCCTCATAACCTCTTGAGGAAAATCATGAACATGGGTCGAATCAGCATGCCAGAAAACCATAGTTCACGTCATTTTACCGGGGATTCTGGGTAGAGATGAGTACATTCAGCACTTCCTGCTCACAGCGACCGTTTCATAAGTACAGACGCACTTTCAAAAACCAATAATTTCATAACGGGAACTGCTTCGCAACAGGATGTTACCAGTTATTAGGTTCTCTTACTCTTCAAATAACTCAGAAGACGTGGGTTTACACAGATTTACTCACGCTTTCCAGCAACTGACTACCAAAAAAAAGGTCTTAGCACAGGCAATTGATTTTTGAGGTTCGTTATTTCACTAAATGTTCGATTCTGGCCATAAATGTCATCTAGTAAGATGCCCTAGGGATCACCCATGCTGCTTATGCCACAGGAGAAATACTGGTATCAGCTAGGATTTCCCAAAGTTCTCTTTCATTAGGTGACGGACATGGGTCGAGTCAGTTCTTTGGTGAAAAGAGAGATTTCTACCTCTTTGCGTTGCACATAAGTGAGAGTTGACCCCCAAAGGTGTTCCACTGCTTCAGGGAATTTGAATATGTGGAAATGGAAATAATGTTGAGGACGTCGCCATGGTAGAGACCGCCTCCAACCTTGGTACCGCTCACCTCCAAAACTGTTCTTACTGAGAAAGTGTGGCTCTCCCGGCACATCTTTCCAGAAATGTGCATTCACCTCTAAGCGGTCCATATCAGGGTTTTCTCACGCTGAGTAACCATCTGAACATGATACGGGCTTTCAAAAGGTGCAAAGCAACGGACGAGTTTTGGGACGTGACGATCGTCATGTTCCTTTCGGCAAAATGACGCCGTGAGAACTAAATGAACTAATTGAGCCTGGCTGTCAGATGGAGACAACAACGTATAATGCTTCGGTGGTCAACCTTTCCATTTGCTTGCAGCGTACAGAGAGAGAAACCCCTCTTTATATCAAAAAACTGACTCGACCCATGTCCGTCGCTCAATGAAAGAGTACTTTGGGAAACCCTAGCTGATGTCAGTATTTCGCTTATGGTATAACCAGCATGAATGATTCCTGAGGCATCCTACTAGATGACATTTACGGCCAGAATCGAACACTTACTGACACAACGAACCTCAACAAATCTGATGCCTGTACTTAGGCCTCTTTTGGTCGACAGTTCATTTCATTTATTGCACGTGCAATGCACATGAAGAATGGAAATCAAAAAAAAAACACAGACGAGTTGATCAATAAAACAAAAACATTCTAAAAGACATAGGACGAACGGAAATCAGAAGTAAACATCCAAGTGTAATGGTGATGGAAGGCATGATGAGGAATATTTTTAGTACTACCAACAACAGGTTTAAGATGATTTCCCTAATTTTGCGTATTCAAGCCCCGCTCTATGTGCGAAAAAGTTTTTCCTACAGGTTGATTTAGGTTTGCGCAAGTAGAGTTTGAGTTTGGTTCCTCTGGTAATAGAAGGTAGAAATGTGAAAAACTCCTCACAGTTGAGATGGATTTTGCCCGCAATGATTTTCTTTACTGTGCTAAGATCGGCTTTACGTCTCCTTGCAAGTAACGAATCCAGATTAAGCATTTTGTTTCTGATGACTCCTCTAGGTATGGCATTGTAGTTATACCCTAGAGCCCTGATGAACAGTTTTCTCGTGAAACTATTTTGGACACGTTCAAGCCTGGTAATGTCTTTCTTTTTATGTGGGGAGAACACAACAGTACCATATTCAAGCATCGGTCTGACGAAGGTTTTATATGCTTTCATCAAAACAACCGGGTCTTTGGTGAGTAAGGCCCTAAAAAGCCGATTAAGGCGGCGCTCAGCTTTATTGGCCAAATCATGACAATGAGAACTGAAACATAGACTCGTATTTAACAAAAATCCGAGGTCACGTACTTCAGTCGTATTTTTGAGTGGTAACTTGTCAATAAGATACATTCTTTGCCTATTATCTTTCCCCAAATGAAATACAGAACATTTGTGTTTGGATAAGGGCAAATACCATGACCTAGACCAAGAAGAGACAAAATCGATAGCTTGCTGAATACGGTCATAACTTGTACTGCTATCAATAGTGCAATAGATCTTGACATTATCGGCAAAAACTTTGCATGAAACACCTATATCCGTGACCAAACGTGGCAACTCATAGGCGTAGATGTTGAATAAAATTGGTGATAAGACTCCCCCTTGCGGGACTCCACTGGAAGCTGCTTTAACACTGGAGAAGCAACCATTCAAGCGGACTTGGAATGTGCGATCCGTCAAATACTTTTCAATCCAAAGCAAAATTCTAGGATGAACCCCTACATGTTCAAGCTTAAATAATAACAAGTTATGCGGAACTCTGTCAAATGCTTTTGAAAAATCAAAATAGACTACATCTACATTCTTATTTTTATCCATCGCTAATGTCCAGTCATTCAATGTTTCAAGCATCTGAGTCACAGTGGACTTTCCTTTTCTAAATCCATGCTGAGATGGAGACAACAACATAATAGCATCTAAATGTTGGATAATAACTTTCTTCAAGATCTTCTCAAAGACTCTGCAAATGCAAGAAGTAATACTAATAGGTCTGTAATTGGCGGGGTCATTATAAGGTGGCTTCTTCTTGAGAGGGGTCACGAAAGAGTGTCTCCATCTTTTCGGAACTTCAGCACGGAACAGACTCAGATTGAAAATGTGTTCCAAAGGACGAGAAATGGCGGCTGCAACCTTTTTGA
Source organism: Ancylostoma ceylanicum (assembly GCA_000688135.1). Lineage (NCBI taxonomy): Eukaryota > Metazoa > Nematoda > Chromadorea > Rhabditida > Ancylostomatidae > Ancylostoma > Ancylostoma ceylanicum. Next base: position 4,880 of record JARK01000507.1, read on the forward strand.
TGAAGAAAAAAGGTATGCCATCTGGTGTCAAAGAGAAGCTGCTTGGCTGTTTCTGTATAATGTTCTCAATTTCAAAATACTTGAACCAAAGTGAGTCCTGCATTCGATCATAACAGTCGCTTAGTGGCCAGGTAACGCTAACTTCTTCCTTTAAGTATGCGTGTTCGAAACTCTCAGCAAGCAATTCAGCCTTGTCTTCATTCAAAAAGATTACAGATCCGTCATCTTTAGAAAGTGCTTCTACGCTACTCTTACAGTTAAGCTTAGACCTGATCAGCTTGAATAGGGAAGTCTTGTTCTTTGAATCGACAATTTTTCTCTCTACCATGCATCCATATCTGTACAACATTGAGTCGAATCTTTTTGAGATTGCTTTGTAATTCTCCCAATCCAATGAACTCCCACTCAAAGCTGCAGTTTCATACGATCGGCATTTGCGTATCAAGGCAGAATGAAGGTAAGGGGGGATCCTACACGCAGAATCCATGACCTTGGTCAGTGGGACAAAAAGCTCGAAGCTGTGACTAAGGATGAAAATGAACATTTCATACATTTCATCTACACTGGAGACAGTGTTGAATGAGCCGAACCAGTCCACATTGTTAAGATACGAATTAATTTGGGCATAATCTGCGTTTTTAAAATCACGCTTGAAGAGAACTTTTTTCCGAGGAAGTGAAACTGAAAGCCTAAATTCAACAATAGAATGATCGCTATTACCCAGTGGTGGAAGCACTAGTACATTATTCACAAGAATTGATGGTTGCAAAGGAGAATGTCCAGAATGTGATTTCCTCTTGTGGGATGTTTTACCAGCTGGTCAAAGCCGTTGTTCATCACAAATTCTTGGAAACATTTTGACGGTCGGGAAGAGGGCGCACGATCGACCTCCCAAGGAAGGTCTGGAAAATTTAAGTCCCCAGTGAGAACGCATGGCGTATCTACAGATGCAAGATCACTAAGGCACTTAACAAGTTGTTCAATTGTAGCAGAAGCAGAGCTAGGAGACCTGTACACCAGAACGAATCGTATCTTACCTTGAATTGTGTGGAGGTCACAGGCGACGATTTCATACCCGTCTCTGACTGATTCTCTATATACTAAAATAGGTAGAAGCGTTTTCTTAACCACAAGAGCCACACCACCTCCCTTTTTTCGGGGCCTGTCACATCTAAAAAAGTCGTAAGTTGAGCACAGATCACCCAATAAAGTAGCCGGTTCAGTAGAAGCCTTCATCCATGTCTCACATAATGCAACTATATCATACCCAAAGGTAACCAGTGAATATACTAAAGCACGCGCATTCTTAGGCAAAGACCTGATGTTAGTAGAGAGACATAAAATTCCATCACCAGAACTCCGAGGATGAGTTATCTGTTTTCCTGAACTACAGAGTGATTAGGACTGAGCGATATGTTGACAACTTCAGAGGCAACAGACAATGGAACAATCGGATTATTGTCGGAAGAAGTATTCATACCAGTAGCAATGTTATTCGTATTCCTAGTAATTCTAGTTTGTCTGAGAGCCCTAAGACGATCACGTTCCTCTTTCGGGAGGGAAGGGCGAATGAAAACCCCCGAAAAAGGAGACCTTCTCAGCCTTGGAGCCCTCTTAAGTAAGTTATTCCTGAAGAAAGTATTAGGGAGAACAATTTTCAAAAGCCTGGGGGATCTGGGATTTGGTATCCCCATCCTATAGAATGAGACTGGTGCACATTCAATATCGAGGAAGTTAAACAATTTAATGATGCAGTCAAGGTTATAGTTTACCCTATTGGCTGCACTGGGGTCCCGGGATTCAGGCACCCCAGCTACCACAACAGACCTTAATCTCTCTTTTTCCTCACAACAAGAAGAAGCTAACGGGGTATAACTATTCTGTAACCTAGGTGAAGAGCTGGGTGTAATCTTAGGTTGAGTTGGAGACGAGATCCTACTTTTAGAAAGAGCACATTTAAGTACCTCGATTTCTTCTCTAAGTTTACTCTTCTCGGCCAGTTCAGTTTTGAGGCGTTCTTCGAGTTCGTGGTTCTTCTTGAGTAGTACTTCCACGCTGGATATCCGTTCCACCGAGTGCCCAAGAATTGTCTTCAGGTGCCCAGGTAATTGATCATCGTTGACCAAGCGATCAATCGATCAACAGTTGCTGCAAAGCGCGAGTAAATCTGTGTCAACCCACGTTTTTTGAGTGATTCAAAGAATAAGAGAACCTAATAACTGGTAACCTCCTGTTGCGAAGCAGTTCCCGTTATGAAATTATTGGTTTTTGAAAGTGCGTCTATACTTATGAAACAGTCGCTGTAAAGGGGAAGTGCTGAATCTAGTCTTCTCTACCCAGACTACGAAGTAAAACGGCAGGGACTAGGGTTTTCTGGCATGCTAATTTGACCGCTGTTCACAGTTTTCCTTACGAGGTTACGAGGAACTGCGTATCCGCATTTTCCGGGGTGCGTCTATACTTATGAAACGCACTGTAAACTCTGTGTTGCCTCGATTATGCTGGTAACTGTGAACTCGATTTCTGCTTGAACCTCGTCGTTGGGAAATTTGCAGAACCTGTCAATGGTAATTTTACTGCTACGGCGACTTTTTGTTCTTTTAATTTGAACTTTTCTACTGATTTTAGGGTGGTTAACTCCTCTTGCATATTCAAATGGTGTTTCGTAAAATGCTGGATTTTTCAAAGGGGGCTTCGTTTTGATTTTGGCTCAGGGAAGACCTCGTGCTGGGGCCTGCCCATGATCTGACATTGTCCGCAACTACGACCACACTCGTTTCCAGCGATGGGAGAACGCCACAGAATTCCTTTTGAAGGAGATGGATGCAGCACGTCAAAATAGAAGGAATGACACCAAATTCACATCAAAACATAATGAAGTAGGCTTAGAAATCAAGCGGACGTAGTTGCGGACAATGTCACATCATGGGCCCTGTGTTGTATGCTACCAGACTGTACAGTTTCCATGTACACTATGTAACATTAGAAAGTCTTTCGTAGGCAATTCTAGCTTATGCTCACACTCCTTCCCAGAAGCCACTCTCTGCCCCGCCCCCGAACAAGGCCCACCATCTCAAGCAATTATGTACACAGGGCGACCCGACGGCCAAATTGGCCCAGCCGGGCCACCCGACGGCCTAATTTGTGGGCGTGGCCACTCAGGCAATAACACAGGGCGACCCGACGGCCAAATTGGCCCGGCCGGGCCACCCGACGGCCAAATTGGCCCGGCCGGGCCACCCGACGGCCTAATTTATGGGCGTGGCCAGTTACCGGGTGACCCGAGGGAATTAAATGAACCACCGGGCGACCCGAGAGAATGCATGAAGCATTGGGCGACCCGAGGGCATGATAGTGAACCACCGGCCCACCCGAGGGAATGCTGCAAAATTACCGGGCGACCCGAGGACTATTTATGCTGGAGTTGGTCCATGTAAAGAAGACACCTTCAGTCAGGAGTTAGAAAACGAAGATGTTATGCGAAGGCGACGAAAAGGCCGTGACATTGAATATGTTTAAGAAGCAGAACAGTAAGTAGCTTTTCATCAATTCAGAAGTGTTTTTCTGAATATTTGTAGATTTCAAAAAAAAACTTATAGACGCCTCTACACAATTTTGCCGGGACTTCGGGCGGCCGGGAGAACAGAAGCACTTACTTACAGCAGTCCTTCAAAAGTTTTTACATGGGGCTTGTGGGGAGGTGCACTATTCTAGTTTTTCGGAACGAAAGAGCTAAGAGCAAATTCTAATCCGCATGCGAAATTTGAGCAAGAACTATGCACATTGTGGTTTAGACTTTCGAAGCGTTTAAAAGACAAAAAAAATGATAGCGGTTTTAAATGGAGGTATAGGGCCATCAGTTATGTGGTCTGAAGCTGTGCTGCATGGGCTTTCTCTCTGCTCTCTAACTGTCTGCGAAGCCGCGTTTTTCACCGATATCACCGTTCGCATTCTCGGGGGACGGTATGAAAATCCGGACCGTTGGGGTGCTCCTTTACGTACAGTCAACGGGAAGGTAAAATGGACAGTACTCTGAAGTCAAATGGCGACCTATTTGGCGAGGTTTGTTTGGCAACCTAGTAAACGGGTTTGCCAACTAGCCAGGCAAACGAACTCCGCCAAATGTCTTGCCAAACAAGATGTTCCGCCAAATGGGTCGTCATACGAACCTTGCCAAATTGGTCGCCACACAAACCTTGCCAAATTGGTCGCCATACAAACCTTGCCAAATGGTTCGTCATGCAAACCTTGCCAAATGGGTCGCCATACAAACCTTGCCAAATGGGTTGCCGAACCTCACCAAATGCGTCTTCGTGCAAGCCCTGATTATTGCCTCGTCATATGAACCTTTCATTTTTGCACTGCACTTGAAATTTCAACAGGTGTGGATCAGATCCAGGATGTACCTCGGATCTGGGCAACTGCACCAGCAACATCCATCGATGCCATGCACGACGGGAAGTGGCTCATGCATCTCACCCGCATCGACGTCGTGCATTTCTGGATGTCGTTGGAATCCACTGGATCCAGGCGACCGCGCACTACGATGCTCGGTCCGCCAAGGATCGCGGAGACATCCTTGATCAAAAATCTGGGATTGCATTGGTAGCAGCTGGAAATCCCAGCCCACTGCACGCCACCGTTCTGCGACGCACACCTCAAACTTGGGTAACTGAACCGACGCATCCACTCGAGACCCGAAGCGTCGTATGTGCTTTTCCCGGGAAATGGGTCGCCAACATCCTCTCCCGCCATTTGTCTTGCCAAACACCCGGAAAATGTGTCGCCAACATCCTCTCCCGTCATTTATCTTGCCAAACACCCGGAAAATGTGTCGCCAACATATTCTCTCGCCACTTGCCTTGCNATGCATCTCACCCGCATCGACGTCGTGCATTTCTGGATGTCGTTGGAATCCACTGGATCCAGGCGACCGCGCACTACGATGCTCGGTCCGCCAAGGATCGCGGAGACATCCTTGATCAAGGGTCTTGGATTGCATTCGTAGCGGCTGGGAATTCCAGCACATTGTACGCCACCGTTCTGTAATGCGCACCTCAAACTTGGGTAACTGAACCGACGCATCTACTCAAGACCCGAAGCGTCGTATGTGCTTTTCCCGGGAAATGGGTCGCCAACATCCTCTCCCGCCATTTGTCTTGCCAAACACCCGGAAAATGTGTCGCCAACATCCTCTCCCGTCATTTATCTTGCCAAACACCCGGAAAATGTGTCGCCAACATATTCTCTCGCCACTTGCCTTGCCAAACACCCGGAAAATGTGTCGCCAACATATTCTCTCGCCTTTTGTATCGCTAAACATGCTTGTAGTCCGTTCTCCCGGAAAATGTCTTGCCAAGCAAGATTTTAACCCGTAAAATGTCTTGCCAAACACATTCTCTCGCCAAATAGGTCGCCATTGAACTCAAGGGACTAATGGCTATGCAATGTGACTTCTGGAGTATACATACAGCCGCTCCAAACAATCCTTGCCGCACGCAGCACTGCACGTCGACTGGTGCCGCCTTTCCGTCATCCACGTGGGAATACGCTATATACACCAACTCTTTTCTGGACCGCCTGTATCTTGGTCGATTTTTCCGAGACTTACTAATGCCGGCAGTACCTGTGCCTGTTCGTTGTGGCAGATGCCACGGGTAAATACGTGCCCGCAGCAACTTCTCACTTGCAACTATTCAACAAGGAAGAGGTAAAGAGCAGTATTTCCCTTGCTTTTGAGAAACTAGTTTTTGACGTTACCTGGAAATAGTTTTTCAAAAGCTTGTTAAATATTTCCCGCAGAGGTTCTGATCGAGTGAACTAGCCAGCAACCTGTTTTGACTTCCCATCGTCGGCAAGCTGTTCAGCCGAAAAGTTGTGAACAATCTTTGCAACCAACTAGCTCGTTGGTAAGTTGTTCTTGTGGGAAAGTACTCGGCAAATTGTTTTCCTTGCCGACAAGTTTGCGGAGCAAAGGTTGCTGACAACTTGCTTTAAAATGGGGAGGCGGTCGTATGGCGCGATTCTTCGGGTGGCACTATAGACAGGCTGGATCTGGGACGCGCTATTACCACCCGAGTTACGGTCTCGCGTCGCGGCTTGGCTGTAACGAGTCCTCGGACAGCTCGTCCACTCCGCCACAATCACCTAAGCTTACGAAGGACTCAGGGTTCAGCATGACGTTTTCCCTGGATCAAAGCTCAAACGAAGCCCTCAACCAACACTACGATGCCTCTTTGAATATGCTGCTTGCAAAACCTCCCTGAAAATCCGTAGGAAAGTTCAATCTAGGAAAATTATAAGAAAGAAAATCATCGTGCCATTGTCGTCGACTGGTTCTGCAAAATTCTTGACAACGGGTTTAAGCCAAAATCGAATTCATAGTTCAAACCATAATCGAGGAAATGTACGGAAAAAAATCGATGGGGGCGTCCCGTATGGAGTGGATGATTGCGGTTAGGTGGACGAGTTGTTCGAGGACTCGTTACGGCCAAGCCGCGACGCGTTACCGTAACGAGGGTGGTAATAGCGCGTCCCAAATCCAGCCCGTCTATAGTGCCACCCGAAGAATCGCGCCATACGACCCACACCCTTTAAAATGGCATGGCGTCAAACTTCTCGCCAAACTTCCCCCAGGAGCAATTTGCCAGCAATTGTTTCTGTTGCAAAAATTGTCGGCAAGTTGTCGACAACCTTTCAGCTGAGCAACTTGTCGACAACATAGGGCGCAAGCAAGATGTCAACAAGCTTCGGGACGAGCAAGTTTTCGCGCGAGAGGGACTGCGTAATGGTCGTGATTGCGGTGTGACACACGCTTGCTCGTCATGCGATTTGAATGGGGATGCCTTTCTTCAACGTTCCGTCTAGGGCTGTTTTCCTTTGCTCTACATAGCTTTCATTAGTTCGTGTAGTACCTAAAACTGTTTTGAGCCAAAAGCCACTTTGACAGTGGTCTTCCGATAATCAATAAATTTTGTGTGGCGAAATGCCTCCTCCACATTTGATTTGGTTTGTTAGAGAGATTTTACTTCTTCTTTATTTTCGCTATGTTTAGGTGGTCTACTTCTCCCCGGAGCCTTGATGCATAACATCTTCATATATCCTTGAGTTTCAACTCTGAGTTAGTTTGATTTCATGACGGTGAGCATCATAAATGCGACTTCCTTTTCATTGGTGTTGTATTGCAGTCCAGTATAAAAAAGAACAGATGGAAAGTTCTTCAGGAAATCTTGGGATAGGGCATTCTTCTCTCCAATTTAGATGGGTGAATAAGCAGTTTCATAAAATGAGTAATTCCAGAAATGTGTTTTATCTGAGCGGAGGTTGCTATTTTTACGGTCGTGCTAAAAGCACTTTATCGAGGTTTTCGAATCCGTAGGAGGCTCCACAATTTCTGACAAAGATCAAGTCATTTTGGGGTATTTCGAAGAAGGCTTTATCTCTGCCGGGGGCTGGTTGTCGACAAGCTCGGGAGATTATGTGAGCGACTTGCTTGTTGTTGATGCTAAATGTCTCAAACTTTCTCAAGTAAGTCTCTGCTGTGTGTAACCTCTTCATTGAAATAAAACTGTGGGTAGTCTGACATTATGGATTGCTTTCGGCGGTGTAAATTCTGCTTATAGCACTGCAGCCATTGTTGAGTATTGAAGGTGATCCTCTTCACCATCAGGTTAACTGAAGATGACAAGAGTTTGTTCGTTGCCTTGTTCTTCGCAGAGTTGTTTCTTGGTTCATGTTTATTTCGTACGGGACGTCAATTATGCCCATCTCTCTAGCAAAAATTTCGTAATTAAAGCATTCCTTTAGAAATGTACAACAGTTGTGGTGGAGCAGGTTCAGGTGGGAGTGTCTATGATCAGTATGACATCAACTCACAAGGAATGAATCAAAACAGAGTAAAGGTTGGTCTTTTATCTGTTGCAGCTGTATATTTTCTTGTTTCACTTTCTCCACAATCTTTCTTCACACATCTTCACGTACTAGGTGGAGGATGCATTGTCCTACCTCGACCAAGTAAAAACGCAGTTCGCTGACCAACCGAATGTCTACACTCAGTTCCTCGACATCATGAAGGATTTCAAGTCCCAAGCGTACGTTCTTGAGATTTTATCAGTGGTCTTTTTACACGCCCGTTTTATGAAACACTTTCTTCAGCATAGATACTCCTGGTGTCATCACGAGAGTCAGCAGATTGTTCCATGGAAGATCTGCTCTCATCATGGGCTTCAACACCTTTCTTCCCCCTGGGTTTGAGGTGCGAGTGATAGGGCCTCGTATCACCATTACCGAACCGAGTGGCAATACTCAGGTAATTCTCTCGAAAGTTATCCACGTTTATTTGAGGTTATTCGTTTACATTAATCTATTTTTTACATGTCTCTCCTTCGTATTGTTGGCTGATTTTTTGTAGGTCATAATGAACAGTCCGGAACCAGAACGTGCAGTTGAACAGGAGAAGGAGAAGGAAAGGGAAGAAGCAAGTCTACCATCCAGTCGTCAGTTAGCTGAACAATCTGCTGAAAGTGTTCAAGGCACCCCCACACCTGCTGCAATAGCATCTTCTCCTAGCATTGTATGCGCTGACTCTTTCCGCTTGAGTTTATTTGAATCAAATTCCAGCGACGACCCTCCCATATTTTGTTTTAGGTCAACACTCCAATTTTGAATCATAGCAGTCAAGACATCAATGAAGCGATTGGATATGTCAATCGCATAAAGGTAGTTTGTAGCAGTTTTTCATTCTTTTTTATTCTCATGTCAGCAATTTTTAATTCCAGGCTAGATTTGCGAACAAACCAGTGGTATACAAAAAGTTCCTCGATATTCTGCACTCTTACCAAAGAACCGTTGATCAGCAGGTACTTTTTGTTTATATATTTTCCTTCTCCTTTAAAGATGCCAGAATATGTTCATCTCCATTTGAGCATGGCGTATGAAAGAAAATGTTTCCCCTCGCCTCCAGCATGTCTCGCGCCTTTTCGTTTCGCTGAGCTTTGACAGTCATTTCTAGCTTGACAACTCTTACGTTTCTACAGTATTGATCATCCTGGTGTGGAAAATAATCTTTGGATCCTTATCAAGTCCAAAGTTTGTTAAGGCACGAACACCACAAACAGAGAAAGTAGTATTGGATGAAGTGACGGCTTTATTTGGCGAGGAACCAGATCTTCTCGAAGAGTTTCGCCATTTTCTTCCGGGAGTTCATGGGTTACGAGGATCGTCGGATGTACCATGGGACAACAGCGAGCAGAAGGAGGTACAGGTACTTGCCATTCTCCTCTTTTCCCGCTCAATTGCTCTATTTTGCGGCATTTTAGGCTGAGATCATTATTTCTTCTGATTCTGACGAAGCTCCGATTCGTGAAGAAATTTCCGACTCAGAACCAGAACAAGGCGCTAGACCCAAGAGGAAAAGAAGGGCGAAGGCTGTCGCTAGCACTGCTAGGGTTTGTGCTCTTTTCGGTCTTCCTACTTAGAAAACTGCTAAAACTATAGTTTGACAAATTCAGCCTGTTTCTCGCTCATCCAATACGTCTATATGGAAAAGAGACGTTGACATCAAGGAGGTGGCTATGAGTGCTAGTGTCGAAGATATTGTTTACTTTGATAAAGTAAGTTGTTCGCAGTTGTGTTGTTTTATCGGTTTCCTTTTTTCTTTCAACATCTGGCCACTGATATACTGGATTATCCGTTAAAGATCCGCCGTTCTCTTGACGAAAGGAAGCATGACACTTTTCTACGCGCACTCAATCTGTACAGTGCATCCATCATATCAGGCAGTGAACTTCTAACGATGTTGGAGAATGTTTTCGGTAAGCGATAGCTCGTTCTTGCTGATCTACTTGTCTTAGACGTCGCTATTTTTTGTTGAGTCCTTATCTGCTGTGGATCACTGTAATACCCTCTATTTTCCGAGTTCAGGAAATCAGGCCCACCTTCTTGATGGCCTGCGAAGAATTCTTGGTGTGGAGGATGATTCTAATGGTGCATCCACAACTGCTGGGACTATTGAACAACGTTTTTCAAGTGATCTTGCCCATCAGATAGACTATTCTAGCTGTAAGCAACTAGGAGTAAGCTACAGGTAACGTTTTGATACTATTGATTATTACTGGTATTACTATAGGAGGTGTTCACATTACAGTTACTGCACTTTGTTTCATGATAAGATCTTGCATTTTCCTAATAGTGTTCAATTCCGTGCAACTGCAGAATAAAGTTCTGCCAAGTAAATTCCAAATTGGCCTTAATGCTTGATGCAAATGCATAGTACTTTTTTGCTGCTAGTCCATCAGGTAAATAGCGTCCCACTTTCCGAATATAAGGCTGTGCGCAAACGAACTGCAGGAGAACTTGGTGCTTGGCATAAGAATTCTTCCTTTTCCAATGACGCCTTCCACCCTTATGTCACTTCCGTAATCGAGAATTAACATTTCACTTCTCTTCATCTTTAGCTGCAAGTTGCATGATATCATTAGGTGTTTATTTTCTATTTATTTCCAAATAAAATTTCAGAAGTCTGCCGGACAGCTTCAAGCGGCCTGTTTGTTCAGGAAGAACTCCATTGTGCTATGAGGTGCGATTTTTTATAAACCGTTTTTTTTTAATCATGATAGCTGCCCTCTATTGATTTGATCTATCTTCTCTATAGGTATTGAATGATACTTGGGTTTCTTTTCCTTCATGGTCCTCCGAGGATTCTACTCATGTGTCTTCGAAGAAAACACAATATGAGGAATTTATCTATCGAACAGAAGATGAGCGTTTCGAGGTCAGCTTATGTGTACCTTTGTCTGCACATTACTCGCATATCTCTTGAGGCTAATTATTATTCTCTCTGATTGTAGCTGGATATTATAATTGATGTGAACAAATACGCTATTGAGTCACTTGAACTTGTTCGTCGACGTATGGAACGTATGACTCCAGCAGAACTAGATAAATTTCGGTAAGGTGCTACTCTTGTTACGGTAAACTTCTAGCGGATTATTAACCTAACTAAAGTTTATCTTCCAGCCTCGATGAGAAACTTGGCGGGAGCTCTCCTTCACTCATGTTACGCGCCATCAAGCGAATTTATGGTGAGCATGCGTCAAAGATAACAGAAGGTATTAAACGTAACCCTTCAATGACAATCCCCAAGGTATGATCAAAGAGTTTTCCTATGGTGCTAGGGATATTCAATAGTTTTGATTAGGTGCTTGATCGAATGCGAGACAAGGAGAAGGAGTGGCGGGAAGCTCAGGTTGCCATGAACAGGTGGGAGTATCAGTTCTTCTAATATTCTTCTCAAAAGATCGGCCAGTCATGTGAGTAATTTTTAGGATTTGGCGTGAGCAAAATGAGAAGCACATGATGCGCTCACTAGACCATCAATCAAACGCGCTGCGCAATAGCGATTCCAAATGGATCAAAGCGAAAGCGCTTCTTCATCACATCGAAGTGATGTTTGATGAGAGGCAACAAAAGTGAGTAGATTCCTTTCCACTGATTATTTGTACTTTTATGTAAGTTGAAATATACTTTTTTGTGTTGTTTCAGATCAGAGGAAGGCCAATGTGAAGATGTTGGTCCACATATGGTGATGTTGTATCCGGAGGACCGATCCATTGTGCACGATGCATCTAATCTTATAATTCATTATGTGAAACGGCAGTCCAACATTCACAAGGAAGAAAAGAACAAAATAAAGAATATCTTGCGAAGGTTAGTGTTTCGGCTCAATTTGGTGGCAACATTTTCCGGACGTGAGCACCAAGTGTTATCTTTTCACCATCTTCATTATTCTTTTTCTCTTTTGTAATCTTCCTTCTGAAAAAGAAAGCGTATGCAACACGCGCGAGAGCCCGAATGGATTCTTTCATGCATTCCGCTTTCGATTCGATGACTTATCGTTTTATATTGTCCTCGTTCTATCATTAAATTGTACGGTTCTTTTTAACGGTTCCCAGTTTTCTTTTTCACGATTTCCACACACGTTATTCCTCGCCCTTTGTTCGGAATTTTGTTACTCATTAACTTATCAGTAGGTGCCTATCTTTATCCTTTTCATCTTCAAGGTGTGTCACTGAATGGTTTGGAATCGATGATGAGGAAATGAGCGATGGAGAAGAAAACAACGATCCTTCTATTGATGCAGCTGGACCTCCTAAGAAGCGGAGAATGTAGGCTTCACTTCCTTTTTCCGTTATCTGCCCGCATTGAGTACTTACTTGTTTGCAGTGGCGATGGTCCTGAAGATGAACCTCCAAAACTGGCGTCCACCGCACACTATAGACTTGTTTATGGTGGAAATTCGTTGTTTCTTTTCTTCCGCATACATCAGATGATTTGCGATCGTCTGGGGAAACTTAAATTGAAGCATGCTGAACAGATGAAAATATATGAGGTAATTTTCCTTTGAAATGTGCAAATGCTTTTATTAACGCAAGCAGATTACAATTTCAGGAAGAGTTGAAAGTTGCTGCAATGCAAGCCGAGTTGTATAGGATACACGGAAAAGGTTGTGGAAGTCATGAGCAAAACGCCAGCGATACAAACAATGGATTAGCAATAATAAAGGTGTCAATTGTTCTACATTAGTTACTGTTTTCTCGCTCATTCCTATTTCAAATCTATCCCCCATTTTTCGAATCTTCTTGTCTTAAACAGGGTTAACCGCAAGAGACCATGTGACCCAGCTATGAGTCGTGTCAGTTATTTTTTACATTAAGAAGTTCGATCCTTGATGTGGTTCCAAAATTTATAAAATCACAAAGACATGAAATAGCAGATTCAATAACAAACACTAAAGTAATTAAGTTTTTTTTTTTCTCACCGTTGAGCACGGGATGAATTCTATTGACTATACTTAAATTATTGAATTTCAGACTCCCCGACGTAATCCTGCTTCCAACTATGCTGATCTCCTATCTGAAATTAAAAATCTTCTGGATGGAAATATTGACTCCAATACGTTTGAGGACAATGTTCGGTTGGTTACTTCTGAGCAGATTCTGTCATACGTATTCTATTTGCTGTGTAACAACACTTCCCACACCACGAGTAGGATTTGCAATCGCATCACGCTCATGTAGTACGATCCGATGCGCAGATGGTACCGGTACATTACCAAATTTTGTATAAGAAGTAATTTTCGTTCACGGGCGAGCAGTTTACCAGTAAAGAAGTGACTTCACTGAAGAAATGTAATTTTTCAATAGTATTGATGAATTAAGAGTTGCGCTACGATGTACACTTGAGGCTCTAACTTTGTCATTGTCAATGTTTGTAAATATTCAAATTAGATGAGGCTGTCCGTTTTTATCCGTTTTCAGTGATAGTAGAGCATTGATGACAGGTATAATTTTAGAAATATTACGTTAGTTTTAAATATTGCTGTCCATTACGAAATTGTGTTTCACAGCTTGTTTTTTTTTCAGGTTACTATTTCCAATAGACGGGTATCTTGTCACCACCATAGATAAACTGATAGCAATGGTTGGTCGACAACTACATTTTTTGGCTACCGGTGCTGACGGTTTGGAGACAATGAAGTTGTACCAGAAGTATCGTTATGAGCAACCAATATCAGTCTTTAGTCAGTCGCAAAAGAAAACGAGGTAACAGGCACTCCTTATAGCTTATCGAAATCTCGACTGACAGTAGCAATAATTCAGGATTGAAGAAGAGTATGCACGGTCTGCTGAGACGTTTTTCAATTGCCAGAACTGTTTTAAAATCTTTGTAATCTATGAGAAAAAGCCTGTCGTCACCATTGAACTAGTCGACACTGAAACAGAGGTGAGTACTTCATGTCCTAGTTTTTTTTTCAAAGATTTGACGTATTCATGTAGGAAGAAGCAGCTGAAGGCGAAGCCGTTCAAGCTAGGGAAGACGCTGCTCCTGAGGCAAGCAGTGACGATGAGTCAGACCAAAATGAGGTTATTACCTACTAGTTTTTTTCCTCGGCTCAGACGCTTCAGTATGTGATTTCTAGGAAACTGATGAAGATCACAGGCGCAACGGCGGCAGAGCGGGTCCTCTGAAACCAAATGGTTTATCTGCGCGAAATAGAACTGCGGGAGGACTTGGTTCAGGGGCTCTGCAGTCTTCAAGAAACAGCTCCGCAACGACTAGACGAAGTATGTTGGCTGAAAGTTGTATTCTAAACATACTCATTTTTTCAGTTGCAGGTCGATTGTTTTTGAGACGCAATGTCCGTATGAGGAACGCTGATGTCGCAGAAGAGTTTGTTGTTGTTGGCGGAGTGTCATCCTCTCCTTGCAGCTGCACATGGGAAGGAATTGTGCGTAAAAGACGCTGTCGTGGTGTGAGTTTCTACTATGGGAAATATGTGCTTGAATTCTTTGCTGAAATATAATCTGTTCACAAGAGCGTGTACAGCAGATCGCGCTCTAATCGAACGCAATGGCGTGGCAAGAGTGGCGGTCAGCTCGTTATTCATTAGTAGCTAGTGATCGGCCTATTGTACCACGCCGTTGTGTTCGATTGGAGCGTGATCTGCAGTGTACGCTCCAGTGAACAGATCATACTTGCCTATGTGTCGGTACTTGATTCATCTGGATGCTCCGGATATCTGGATAGTAGTAACATTTCTTTTCCTCCAACTCACTTCCATTGCCCTTGAAGGCAGTGTCGAGGCAAAACCATCGATACTTCAAACCTGGCATCTTCTTACTCTACTCGCCAAGCTGATTGCAATTGTGCAGGTCTTCCCCACGAAAACCTCGAAATTTGTGGTTTTTAGAAGGTTGAAAGTTACGATTTGGAGGAGTTGTCCGGCCGACAATGAAAAGGTGGCAATGATGCTTCTCGAGCTCCTACATTTCGGAAAACCCAACTGATTATTGTTGATCACAACCTCTAAAGTTTCCTGAGGCACATTTACAACATCATTTTACTCTTTTTGTTGGTAGTCTTACTAGTAACCAGTTTTTTTCCTGAATTTTAGTCAAAATTCTATACCGGTATCGATTCCAATACGTGTCAAATTCAAGAATACGTGTTCATTAAGCTGACCCATGTTGGGAAGAGCGCCATCCTTAGCACAAGAGAAATGAGAGGGACCAGACTGGACAGTAGGACATGTCCTGACCATCTCAGACAGGATTTGATCTGCTTTCACGAAATCGTCGAAGGGGCGGAGCGGGCACTGGAGGTGGATTTGGGTACTGGGTCTTAGGCGAATATCTCGCTTATTTCTGGTACTTTTTCGCTGGAACTTTGGCAAATGCCTATAGAGTCGACCCGCTTCCGTAATTCAATGAGCACTCGAGCTCGATGATTTTGCCTGGACACTGCCTCTAATCTCACTCGTTCTGTAGCTGTCCATTTCCAGTTATCTTCCATGGAGCGCATGCACTACATACGGAAATGTCGAGCGGGTGAGATGTTCGCGGAGGAGCACGGTGCTACTTGGCTGGCTAAGGGGATGCAAAAAAGCAAATCTCATCATCCTGTCTATAAATTTCTTCAGTATAACAGGTATTTACTCAAGAACACTTCTAGATCTTCACGATTATTATCGCAACGCGTTAGTTAGTACTGTTCCGATTTGCGGATTGTTATAATGCTATTAAGCATCTATGTTTTGTTTTACAATGGAATCCTTATTTACTAGTCATCTCTATTTTTTTTCACATTTTGTTGAATCTCCACCTTTTGTACTCATTGTTCATAAATTTCACGGTATAACTGCTGTAACAATGCATATTGCATGCGTATTATCCGCATAAATAATTATTATAGCACAGTGTAAAGAAGGCGAGCTTGCAAACAACATTATTTTGAGCAGTATTTGCTATATGAAAACGACCGGGAAATAAAGACATCACTTGAGTGAGAATTGGCTGATGTAACAATACTGCTGCTACCCTGAGGAAAGAGGGCTGAATAAGAAGGATCCGAGCAATTTCAAGGAAAGCACAATCCGAAAAAGAATCAAGAACAAGTTATACATACATGGACTCTGCTAATGAGGACATCTTGAGGTCAACTCGCACAAAATGAGCAAAATACTCTGATAGTTCGTCAACTTCGCCATCTGGGGTTGGAGGTCGCGCCGCCTGCACGCTACATGCAACAGGTACATCTCGTCTGAAATTGATATAAGTAAAACTTGAGCGTCTAGAAAGAGACAATTCTCAGCTACATAATAAACAGGAAAACAGAAGAAAGGAAGCGCCGCTGGCACTGTAGTGGTCGCATTGCATTTTTCATAGGTACTTCTCAATAAGACCTATATAAACCCCTCTAGTTTCGTCAGTAGACAAAAAGTTGATGCGAAATGCGCCTCAAAGCATCGTTCTTCGGCAAACATTCCATCGAACATAAAGGAAACAGATTCTGAAGGCTGCCAAAACGGAAACAGGGTCCATGGTCACTCCGTAGGTGTTCCATCGATTACCGGTGTAAATGCGCCCCATTGCAGCAAAATCGAGACTTATAAATGTCGTCTCGGTCCGAATCATCCCAACAATAAGTATTCGTAAGCCCCCGGTATATGTTAGGCACTTTCATAAGCCTCTACTCGGTAAGTCACATCCCTCTAGGAAAATGTACAGCAGGAATCCTAAAATATTTTAGATCGTTTGCTGGTTTACTTGTCTGTCAAGTAAAATATTTGGTGCCGTGCTAGGTTTCGCTTAATAGGGCTAGATTTGCTCTATTTTCTGATCACAAACACGCCCTGGATACTCGCGATGAAGCGAAAAAAATTATCGTAAATTTTCAGTGCAGATTTTCGATGCCGCCTAATGCACTGGTTCAGCCCGCAGTTTCGGAGCAAAACAGCTACAAAAACAGTATTCGACAACTGTTTTAGGTGGGATGAAAACTAGCCTCATGCGACTGAGGTCGATAACGACATGTATATGTATAATAAAAGCAGAAAACGAGGCTGTTTCAAAAGTTGCTTGGATGAGAAAACGAAGCCTAGTTTCGAAAGTGGGCCTATTTTGTAGTGCTTTCTGACTAGTTTTCAGATCACATTAATTCCCTGGCTGTTGTCTTGTCTTCCAGTGGAAAAATTCTCAAAAGCAAATTTGGTGCAAACTGGCCATGACTGGGAGCATGGAGTAGCCGTAGTTTTTCGCTCCTACATTTCTTCCGCTTTCATGGAAAACCTTGGATATCTCTGGGAAGAGCACTTCTTGCGCTTCTCGAAGCTTTTGGGCGGTTCTGCATCGATATCTCCACAATTTTACAAGTTGTTGGAGAGTTTATACAATAATTGACTGATAAGTGACAATGGCAATGATCATCGCGATTTTTTTTTGGTCACAAATAGATATGGAGTGTTTGTCTGTTAAGCTCTGTTAAGCGAAGGAAGCGTGCAAAATGAAGCAGGTAGAGGTGAAACAGCAAGAGGAGGTAAAATACCTACTGCTGAACTCTACGCAAATGCAGATCGATGAGAATCGTTCAGTTGCGATATAGAGGTGTAATACAGAATAAAGAATAAAGTAGGTATGGAAGTACTTACCGATCTAGCAAACACATACGAAGTATCTCAACATCGACTTCTTCGGAGAAGTGGATCCGACATAAGATGGAATACAGGTCATTAATAACAACATGCGCTGATATCCTCCTAAAAGTGTTGAGGTTACTGAAATGCCAGAAGCAAACTGAGTATATAAGATGGATATCTAACAAGGGAAGGATACTTGGTGGCCGTGGCCATTCGTGATGGGATGTGTACTATCATATGCAGTTTTTGACGCTGATCTCGAATCCGTACCCCAAATTTCCTGCGGGCTTCTGTGCCTTGAGTTACACCCATTTCTTTCCGCGCACATGTAATGCTGTTTGCTCTTGTATTGGCCCCAGGCTATGCTTAGTAGCTGATTCAGTGTCTTCAAAATGTTGAATAGTTTCGAAGGAAACATGGTTCTTGCTAGTGAGTTGCTGATACAGCTGCCTTCTTCAATTTAAGCTCCCATGCAAGGCCATGAGTGAGTCAGTCACTCATTTTGAGTATTGTTCCCAAATACGAGCTTAAATCAAGGTATGGCGGCTGTATCTGCAGCACACTAACAAGGCCCTTGTTTCCTCTAGAAGCCCTTAATATTTTTAGGACGATAATGCAGCTAATAGGCTTAGCCTGGCCCATAAAAGAGTCCGGAATATTACATCTGAGCGAAAAGAAATAGGTGTAACTCGCTACACAGAAGCCCGCAGGAAATTTGGGCTACGGATTCGAGATCAGCGTCAAAAACTGCATATGGTAGCACACATCCCATCACGAATGGCCACGACCACCAAGTATCCTTCCCTTGTAAGCTAAAACTGGCAGATCAGGACGTATGGAATAGAACTCGAAGGGAATGAAAGAAACTTTACCTAGGCAATGAATATGGCGTCCACTTCACTCTTCTTCTCCAGAAAGGTTGATGGTGGTGACGAGATTTAGCTGCATCCCCATTTTCACTTGAACACCTGCTTTCACGTGAGTTTGACTAAAAAGTATTGAATAGTAGCATATGTTAATAAGATCACTCACTTTTCTTAATAGGATTAGATTGCCTCGTATCAAGACTAGTAACTAGCTGGAAGGCTTCGCTTTCTGAGCGTTCAAGAAAAAAAAAAAGAAAAATGAGTTGCTATCAAATTATTCCCTTTATTTCCTCTCATTCTGATTTAGCAACTCATCTCTTGAGTAAGTTCCCTGTAAAATTTAATGGGGGCAGCACTTCCAGAAATATAACAAAAGAGCAGGAATTGAGTTGAACACTGATGAGATCACAGTGGGGAAGAAGTTCGAATACAACTTCCGACTGAAAGTGTTTCTTGTTTCAAAGGGTTCCGAAACTTAGCTTGCTTCATTTCAACGGCCTGAATACGGTGGAAACCCACGGAAGTCGAAGAAAGACAGTAAAACCAGACAAATCCACTCTGTACAGAAGGCTAATGCTGACGCACCGCAACCGCTGGGTACGAGCCTACACTATGTGATTGCGCAATGTGACTGTCATCTCATTGAGTAAGAAACAATGACCGTCGTAAACAGCTTGAGACTTATGCACTTACGTATGTGTACTATAAAGTGCTATTTTCGTTATGAAAAGAGGCATGAACATTGCTGAATTTACGCAGAATTTTGTTTCAAGAAGATCCTACAAAAGTAGGGTTGGACAATGGCGAAAAAATGTTAAATAGTGCTCTAATTATCTCCACTGCAATCGAAACTCCCTTCGGATACAAATTAGATGGTTTAGCAAATATGAACAGTACTGATGGTGGCGTGCTAACGAAAGAAAGAGTGTGCGAGCATTTTCAAATACGTACCTTCACTTTAAATAAATGGAAAATCATTAATCCCAGCGAATTTCAGGGAAAACAAAACAAAACACTCCGGATTTTCTCACCCTTCTGCCGCATATAATGATAATATGGCTAACGGTAAGAATGACAGCTACAAACAGTAAAATATTACAACAAATTGATAGTAAAATGAAGGGATAACTAAAGTACGCACTAACCTCTACTGTTTGCTTATTCCCCCAATCGAGTACAAGACCTTCTAAGATCTTCATAGTTTTATCTAGAACTGCATCGGCAGATGGGCCAGACGACGTACTTGCATCATCAACAGTGTGATCGTGACCCATATCTAGAACAATTGAATTAGTTAGAATTAATGAACTTTCATTCACAAACGGAATCAGCAAGGTAGTACTACTACGGAAATGCACCTTTTAACAATAAGAAGAATGCGAGCAATAAGTTGTGTTGAGACCGTTCAGCAAGCTGATCTGTGACGGAGACAGTGCATAGCACCGTGAGGACAGCCTTGCAATCGATAGTGAAACCAGCTGGTTGCCGTGTGCCGCCGTTTGGACAACAAATGGGTGTCCGACGCGCGCGACCGCGCGCCTCGCTGCGGTGTTGGGGCGCGTTGAATCGCACCAGAGCGCTCTTTCTCTACAACAATTGGGGCATGCACAAATCCAAATGTGGAACGTTCTGTTTTTGTGATCGTATGGAGCAGGGATGAGCGAAAACGAGATTTTCTACTACCCGGATAACGGTACGGATGACGGATAGGCCAAAAATGACCGGATAACGGATATCGGATAAAGGATGACGAATACAGTCCATTCAACTGGCAGTCGGTATCGGTGAAAGGATCATGGACTTACATGTGGACATTTTCAATCAATATCAAGCATGCTTGGTAGTGCACAACCTCACAGCCTACCTCCAGTCCGTGAATGCACCGGCAACGACTCCTTTCTGAATGCCCTATACGTGTTCCAGATGCAACAAAACAAATGATAAAAGGAAAATACGATACGAATACTGTGGAGGAAGATAGCCACGAATTCGTCTGATCAGAATTCATCATTCTCAGAACGAGGCTGAGCATGGCATCATTATAAGGAGATGTATATACAGTGTTTTCGATCCGAGTTGGTGTGCCGACTCACCGTTACTCTCCTTCCATATCCTTACCATTACCTGTGTATCATAGCCAACCATCACCTCAAGCTATCAGTGACATGTCCGGCTTGCTAGAGATAACAGATCAGAGAGAGGGTATGCGGTGCGGATACCCGCCACCTCAGAACTGACAGACCATATGTATAGCACCTAACTTTTGACATGAGAACAACGGTTTGCAGTGATCTATGGATATTCGATAGTTTGATTGGCACACTGGCTGCTTAAAATGTTATGTGTGCATGGCATGTTCGATATGAAGCCCCCCCCTACGAATCCTGGCCCTTTCAAGGTTTCGTTTTCAAACTCACTGGCTACAACGCGATTTCTAGGTTCCCTCACGTAGGCTGAAACTTTGCTTCATATATCTGGTAATTTTCTGATACTGACTATCGTGATCGTAGACTCCTGAGGCAAAACTCTGTTAATGGCCTAGATCTCTACTAGTTTCATGACATGCTAGAAAGTCACCGAAGTGATGTGGGCGTACGTTACCCACCCCCTCTAATTGAACGATGACCGATTCCATCCTCAATAGAGGGTGCATACTCAAAAAACGCCGCGTTTGAAACTACACCTCAAAACATTGAACTGTTTTTCTTTTTTGAAATTTACACCATATTTCCACATCGACAACAGTAGGAAGAGGAGAGAAAATGATAAGCATCTCTTTATCAGTGGCAGCTCTATAACAGAAATGTATATATACATGAAGCATAAGGCATGCACAGTCATCAGTCACTGAGCTTGAGAGCAGAAAAAACTGCCAAACCGCAAGTATCGTCGCCTGTGAGGAATTTCCATCTTCGTCGGCGACCTGTAAATACAAATATGTAATTTGAATGCAGAACTGACATTAGAATGACAGGAACGAAAAACTACTACTACGATGGAAAGACTGTATATATTATATGATCGAATGAAACTACAAACCTCAGCAATCGTAGGCGGAGGTTCGTGACATCGAAGTCACCACAAAGGCGCACGTTCTTCATCACAGAATATAGATTCTCGGCAGGATCCGTCGTGTACAATTTCCTGTAAAAATACCGATTCATCATAATCGAGAGATGAAGCAGACAAATACAGTAGCTACAAAAAATCCTTGCCTTACGCAGCATCGTCCGTCTGCTGATTCGCGCCACGCCACTCATACATTATCATACGTGGTTCGACATGGCTCAGCTGATGGGCGGAGCAGCGTGAGGCAAGGATTCTTTTTAGATAAACTAAACGTACTTCTGCTGTGAACTGCTCACAATAAATTGATGATTTTGATCGAAAACAACAGTGACTAAGATTGAATTCATTTAATGGAGGACCCATAACCGCTTGAATCACCATAAACAAACTATGAATTGCACTGATAAAAGCTCTCCGCCTTACTCAGACAATCTGTCGGAAGGACTGCAGCAAAAATTAATTGTTCTGATCAGACAGTTCAAGGCCCAAACCAAGAGTCTCAGTTCACACATCAACTATTACGATTTACAGTAGTCTCAATTCACACAACAACGATTACGATTTAGAGGAATTTTGAGCAAGCTGGTTGAAAAACGAATGGATGTGGTGTAGACCTAACAGCGCGGGGCATCATTTGAATTCTTAGAATAATGAACAAGCAGTTAAACCCACTTCGGAACTGCATAAGGGGCATACTTTCCTCGACTAGACCATACATAGAAGACAGGTCTGCGTCTATGGGCTGCACGCTACAACATAAATGATCTAACATAAGAATGCGGAAAATAAATAATCAGCTAATAGCCACATGATGAATTCTTCACAACATCCACGGCCCGTCTTACCATAACTGGTAAATATGCTTATTCAAAACTCAAAAAACTCTGATAGGAGAGGTACTCAAGCTATAAGAAGTAAATCAGAGAGAAGCTGAAACGAATTGCGCACTCCCCATTGCCACAAGGCGCGTGTTTTAAAAACACCCACCTCTCGCTCCAAACTACCCAGCTATCCACGCTGGTCTTGGAAATAGATCAAAATTAAGCTCATAACTGCTTTGGCGTCGAATGTGACAGCGCATTTAATATCACATCCAAGTTATGTTCAGACGGGCTGTGGATGTTGTGAAGATATATAAGAGGATTCGAGCTAGTTTAGTAGCCAACCTTGTCTGCCGTCTTTTCACTACCAACAGCTAGTGAATTCAGAGCTGCAACCACGCTTTCCAACGCTGTATTAGTGGATGAGGTTGATGGCCGATCCCGAACAATGAGCTGGGCCCTGAAAGTTGCTTTGTAGTCCAATTCACAGAGAACAACAGAGAAAAAGTACTTGCATTCTGCATTTCCTCACTAAGGCACACATTCTCTCACAGTACGAGTCTGCTTTGAACGTCCCAGCCATGCTGAAGCGGATCATGAAGGCCACACAAGCAACAGCTGTCGATCAGCTGACCGTGAATCATGTGCGGCGCGGCAGCCACGCTGCAGGGCCAATTCGTGTTAGAGCGCGGAATAGTTGCGCCTCATGGACCATGAAGCCTCCTGTCCTGGTTTCTTCTCAGACATTCGTGGGGGCGATGGGCAGGTAGGACCTTAATCGCTCCGCCCACTTTTTCAGTTGAGGGAGCGTATCTGGACGTCCAAGAAGAGCAGAGCGTGCTGTGCATAACCCCGGTTGTCCCCCATCCGCCGGAACCCAATAACGCGCCCGGGGACAGCTGCGAGGGCACGTGGGGGAACGTCTTTCAGTTGTCGGGGGTAGGTGCCCCACGATTTTGGGTCCACCCCCAGGTACAACTGGGGGTGGACCCATTTCCACCTGCATTCCACCCCCACGAATGTCTGAGTTAGGCTTTGAGCGCTGGGGTGTACGTCCCAAAGCGACACCAAGTATGAGTCTTGGACTCTAACTTGGCGCCTATGCGCATGCTCACAGGCGGATAAAGTCCTTACCTTATCAGTCAGTGAGTCCTTACTGAAGCTAATTATGGCAGCTTGATCAATTCAAGCCAAAAAGAAAAGAAAAGCCGACTTCGCAGCTGTAGATGTATGCTGTACAATTGAAGGTGTTTGCTATCCTTGTTCTCTCTTTTGGTTGTTCTCCGGGGGAATCCTAGTGTGGTGCTTTTGTGCTGTTTTGATATTTTTTGATTTCTCCTATATCTCCTTTGAAGTGGTGTTCTTTAATTAGGAAGTTCTCACGTATTGATTTGATCTCTTGGCAGCTGTGCCTTGCGGCGTGGGAAATTCCTATCGCGGCCTCGCAGGACTCTCGCGCGACTGTACTATCTCGCCGCGCGTAGGCGGGGCTTCCCAGGGCGCGCCCTATATAAGGCGCCCCTTAACCATATCTATATACTCAGTTCTGACTGTGCGCCGATCGAGGACGGTATACGATAAGGACGAGGATAGCGATCGAGTGTGCACCTTAAGCGGTGTACAGTAGTAGGATAGGACAGTCCCGTAAAAGGCCTTGGACTATCCAAGTGATCGGATTCTCGCGGTTAGCGTGAGCGCCCCGGTGGTTCAGCCGCAGGCTTAGGGAGGACTCTACAACCTTCTAAGGCGTGTGTACGCAAGTCCGCGTCTAGCAGGGAGTTTTCTTTCTTGGGCGGGCGTACCTATAGTCCGCGTCCGTTAAGTTGCGCATAGGACCTAGGTAACTAGCGCTGAGTTCTCTCTTGTAATCGCGCTCTGAATCGGGGTAGTAGATCTAAGCGCAGCCGCACTTGAGTCCTGCTGCTCGCGTTGAGAATCTCTCGCGTGAGCCTATTTCGTAATCTTGCCCATTCGTCAGATTTGGGCCGGCGCACACTGTGCCCTTTTGTATATATCTGTACATAGTATAGTCCTGCATTTAATCCCTCATTTACCTCACTCATTTATTTGTGGTCTCATTTACATATATTTGATCCTCACTTATTTTATTCACTCACTCTTGCCTTAAAACTTGAAGCGCCTTAGTTTAGTTTGCGAATAAAACGCTTTATTCTACCTAGTGTTCTGGTGAACGAAAGCGGTTTCGACCGTGCTTACTTTGAGAACATTTGATTGAAAGATTTATTTTTGTGTGTTGTTTTACGTGAGGAGTTGAACGACTCCGGAACCTTAGCCGACTTTCCTGTTTCAGAACGTGGCTTCCCATCGACCGACCCGTTCTGATCTCGCATATTGGCCACTAGCAGCGTCGACTTGGAGCAGCGTCCAATTGGTGAGTATTACTTATGGAAATGCGGTCGGCGCATCAGGAGGAGGAGGCTAGGGTCCCGGTGAACGGGACGGGGGCGGAACTCGAACGGGTTCCAAACCCATCCGGCGGTGCTCGCCTACACGAGGTGGAGCCTCAGGGGGCGGCTCTCGCCAACGTCGGTGGAGACGGCCTGTATGGTGGAGCCAATGCTCGCCGTGAGCCTGGGAGAACCCGTCGGGGCAATCGTAGGAGGAGGGTTCAACGTAACGTGGGCCCAGGGTCTTCTCTTGCTTCGACCTCTAGCTGGGATCCGGGTAGCTCCACTGATGCTCGACCGAGTGAGGGGGCGCAAGCCACTCGCTCTGGTCCGTTGGTGGGTAGATCGAGGACCGGTGGACCCTCTCGGAGTGCTAATACCAATCCTCCCGCGGGGTCATCAGGGTCTAGTAAGTCCTTTTCGTTAAGCTCGGTAGGGGACCCAAGGTCGACAGCCTCAAACCCTTCAGTTACACCTAGCTTAGGACCGGGACCTCCCTCTAAACCGACCAACCCAACATTGACACAGCAGAAATACACGTTTGAAGAATTTTTTTCAAGTTTTTTTTCAAGTTCAAGTTCTTCAAGGTGATAAAATCTTTGGGGTGGACGGCGGAATGATCCAAGAGGGTCAAAGCCTTCAATCTATACAACATAAAAGAAAAAATATTGTGATCTCCACATGCATCGCGAAGGTAACGCGTTCAGGCCACATCTCCTATGTCGCTTTGGGAACGTTTTCCGAGCGCTGCATGGATATAGGAAGTGGGAACGAATATGAATGCAGAGCGTGGCACGGCCGATCAATCACTTTTTGCGTTTCAGATTACCGCCCACCTGGGCTGCCAGGAAACAAGGCCGCTATCCAATCTATTGTCTATTCCAGAAATTAGAGCAATTCAATGTTTTGAGTGTAGCTGAACAACGCGCATTTTGCCTCGCGTCAAATCAAGGAAATTGAACTTGATTTGCTTCGATCACTGGTTACATAGGGTTCTCCATCAGAACCAGGTTGGCATTATAGGAAAGTTCGTTCTCAGCTAAGGATTTCGGTCGCCCACTCCAGGAGGCACAATTGGGTATATACATGAGCAGATTCTATGCCTTAGTGAGGACTCATCTGTTCAATTTGAATTTAAGGCAGCAAAGTGTCTCCTGTTCCAGTACATATGCCGTGCAAGTGAAATCCAACGTGAATAGCTTTGATATTGTGAATCACTAGAAGCTGAAAAAAAAATCAGCCTATACACGCCTTTCACTCAGAAATTCATTGAAATTTTCGAAAAAAAAAACGTTGGGATCCTGGTTCATTCTGTGACTTCCTCAATGTCTTCGACGTCTACTCCAAAGTTTTGGTGAGAAACGATTTGTTCTGAAGAGTGCTTTCCTTTCGAAGGTAACATTGTCATACCGAGCCGTACCGTGCTAGCTACTCTCTCAACTTTGAGTTATTAAAAAAGCAAATGGCAACATATTTCCGATCTGATAGGTGGTTTGAGTTGCTATTGAGTCTGCTCAATGCCGCCATAGAGGTCATGCCATTATGTTGAATTCATCCGCTATGACGTTACTAAATATGGTGTGCTAGAACTCATGGCACATCCTGTATAAGCCAGGAATACCTATGCCTGTAGAGCAGAGGTATCTACTTGGTTTACTGGTTGAAATGCCACATAAACCATACTGTGCGGTGCAAGACAGTTTCGGAAGTACTGTGTAATTGGAAGACCGTTCTACGGACTCTCGCGTGTTAATTTATGTCTTTGTCGTCACTGAGAGGTCTTCAGTTAATGTAAAAAACGTCGAACTTTTCAACTCTGCATTTTTAAGTTTCGGCAAACCGCGAAACGGTGCTAAAAAGGAGACAAACTCCGAAATTTTGCTGTTATGTCAGAGGAGGAAACCTTCAGGCATCTCCTTCTCCCTTCCGCGGTTAATTCAACCACTCACAACCTAATATTGTATTCAAAAGCACGAAAAACCCACATTTCCTCGGCTCTTCTGCTGTGATATATGTGAACACTTATGCCAGTAGAGCAGAGGTAGCTACTTGATCTACTGGTTGAAATGCTTCAGAGACCCGGCCACAGATGGGCTATGTATTCCACAGCACCTTCGCCGTCCATTATTTTGAGGGAATTGCAGGAATTCTGTGTTATTATTCTTGTTCGTCAAAGTTAATAGGTCCCCGGAGCACTTTTGTTGCCCTCCTGAATTTTTATTATTTCTTTGTCCCGAATTTCAGGGGTTATCGTGCAGCAGACGGACCTTTTTTCCGCTGGGGATTATTTTGTTTAATCCTAATACTTCTCCGATTAGTTCCGCATTTTGGTTTTTGGAAGTCTCTTGCATCTTGGGAGAGAATTAAAGGGTTGAAAAAACCAAAGCCTCTTTAACTGATAGGACTCTTTAACAGCTGAGTAACTTTAACTCTTTAACAACTAAATATAGATCCAAGAGACTTTCTGCAATAATTGAGCTTTTGATTTTGCCTCTCTTCACACGCTGTTCGGAATGCAGTAGCAGCACCGGCATGAATCGTAAAATCATCATATGACCGATGATGTGTTGTCGAATAACTGGGGTATAGTAACAATGGAGCCTCGAAAATGTGTCGCAATTTCTCCTTGAGGTACTCTTCGTCAAGTATCGATAGGGGTTGTGATGCGTCTTTTTTCTACCTACAGACCTATCTGTAGGTAGACAAATACCAGTCGGGTCGAATTCTGAGGACCAAATCGCTGCATGCTAATTAGTACTGTTAGTATTGTTTTTATTTCTCATTTATTTTTTATTTTTATTTTCATTTCGGGGCGCATGTGGCGCAGTGGTAAGAGGCTCGCTGCGCACGCACACGGTCGATGGTTCGATCCCGCGCCCGTGGCCAACCAAGCCGTCCATCCCTCCGGGGTCGGTAAATTGGTACCAGAGGAGTCTGGGAGGATGAAGCACTGACTTGGTTCATCGGATGCCCCCCGCAAGTCACTGCACAGGGGACATACGCATTCAACGCCTCTACGATTTCTCAGATGAAGTCGAATGCGTGGCGCATCCCTCGTGACGGGATTGATCAACGCCGACCACTTTATCCTTTATCCTTTATTTTCATTTCATACACAAAAAGTTGTTGCTACGTCACGGAGAAATTGTAAACACCGCTAAATATATGAAGAAAAAAATCACAGACCTTCAGATTGGTTAATCGTGGAGACAGGCCTCAACGTTATAAGAAGTTGTCAGGGGGCAGTCCTTTCTCTTATGCAAGCTTAGAGTATAGAGCATCACTATATCATCCTTGAACATCATTGTTAACGGTCAAGGACAGAAAAATACCGAAAACCATAATCTTTGCCCGGTTTGAATCTACCTTTTCTTTTCTACACATTCAGCTAATTTGTTCTTATCGAGCCAATTATTATACTAGCGATACCACTCCCTATCTCCCTAGTGATGTAGCAGTCTACCTGAATAGTGAAATGCGATCGAAACATTCAGCGATGTCCACCAGGTGGGAGCACAATTTATATTCAGTTTTCATCATGAAACGGCATTGTCATTTGCCCGTTTCAACGTCTTCTGGTCTGGGAAGATATAAGAGACAATTCGTCATCTCTACAAAGTCTGAATGCTGTCTTGTAATGTGAAACGATGCACTGTGAAAATATGTATGGCGGGTTCAACGCCATGTATGTCAGAAGCTTAACTCATCATCATGTTGTTGAAATGCTTTACTTTCCTCATCACTAGACAGTGCCCAAATACACAGAATCAAGCAAAGCTACTAACATGAAGGGAAGCCAGTGAAGCATTGGATCATTCGATTGGGGTTCGAGAGTTGGAATTACCGGTCAGTGTTTGGATTCTGCAATATTTGGTTCGCTGCATGGAGTTGATTTGAGAAAAGCTCAGTTCTCACCTGGTGGGAAAGTAATAATCTCCATGTTATCATACTCGCAGTCATCTTCTGTCACACATTCACCGTCTTTGTTCCTGTAGAATCCGTAATCGCACATGCAAACACGACCAAGACAATCACGTGAGAGGCATCTCTTAAGAATGTTAAAGTTCACAGAGGAATTTAGATGTTTGCAAGGTCCGGGGGAACCAGAGTTTCTGATACTTTTTACAGCACCTACCGCCTCAATTTCTTCCTCGCTTTCCTCCTCATTGCATTTGCGCTCACATGCCTTTAGATTACCACAGTCCAACCTTTCATTGAGACCACATTTCTTCACAGATTCTATAAGTCCTCACGACATAAAACAGCGGGATTTTTCATCGAAGTAAAAGAGCAAATTTTTCAGAAGGGCACTATATCAAATCTTTTCGTTTTACCTCTAGAAAGCAAAATTGAATGAACTCACTTCCACTGCATTGCGAAATGAGGAATAACCAGATCTGAAGGAAAATCATTATTGATTGGTATAAAGCCCCAGAAAACGAAAATGTTCGAAAACTATGTAGGCATATGTTTATGAGGGCTTGAAGGTAGCCCAGGCTGCTAGGCCTTTCACACTCACATGTATCGCTCAGGGATTCATGGTGGATAAAGCTCTTCACGTTCTAGCGGATATTGCATTTGTATCATTTGCGAACACGAGTATTCTAGGGTTTTCTTATACCGCCCGTTAATGCAAGAGCTCAGACAATTGAGCGGGCTGACCGCGGTACCGGAATTTGGCTGGTCGTAGCCAACTCCGCGGTCGGCCAAATATCGGTGCGCGGTCAGCCCGCAATAGTTGCGCGGTCAGCCCGCTGCTAAAATGGAGTCGTGGAGTGCTTATGTACAATGACAGTGATGTACAACGACTTTCTGAAGCTAATGGGTGACATTTACCTATCGAAATCAACATCACACATATTGTCCCATCTTTCTTTTTATTAATTGTATAATAAAAGGAGGGTCGAGGCTTATCATGTCCGATATTGTCATAATTCAATCCGTATTCTTTGGGCTACGTTCCTAGAAAGTAGAATGTTCACTCTAGAATAACCGCCTGCGAAGTATGTACTTGAAGCCAATGCGAACGCTCTCTGAGCGAGAGCTCCATCCCAAAAATGAACCACAAGTGCCATCCACTCTCCCTGGACTGGGGAGTGATCTCCATTCGATCGGTAAAATTTGGTGGTGCGGTTTGTACCTCCCATCACATCGCCTTTCTCAACTAAACGAGTATGCTATTTCCTTCCATACGTATAAGAAAAGCGTCATTGTTCCTACATCCTTAATCGCAACGTACATTTCATGGGAATGACTTGCGCCTTGTCACTACAATGAGCCAGAAGTTTGGCTGACCGCCCACAGTACCGCGTTCAGCCAAACTCTGGGTTAAGGTACGCGGTCAGCCGAATTCCGGTGCGCGGTCAGCCCGCAAGCCACATTTTGGTACCGCGGTAAGCCCGCAAACCCCATCTTGGTACCGCGGTCAGCCTGTTCCATTGTCTGAGAGCGTGAAGTTACGACTGCCTTTATACTTCATGTGGGCTGTAGCACACTGTGTCAATGGTTACTGTGGCAAAGGTGCCCATCAATTGTGGGCGCGTCACCCGCCGATGCTCGCGCTCATGCGTCGCCAGTGATGGAGACCGTGCTATCGCTGTCAGTGACAGCGATGGCGGCCACGGCGACTCACGGAGCGACATAGTGCACAAAACTTGATGGAAGCTTCGGGACTCTAATTTTCTACTGATTACACCTAAATTCTTGTTTAATCAATGAGAACTCCATTTACTACATATACAGTGGGCGTCGATGAAGGTGAGCCTTTCTCGACTCGAAAAGTACGCGGCGCGACTGCGTCGCTCACGATGGAATTGTCGCCGTGGCGGCGAATCTGGGTTTTCTTGACAGTTGTTCATCACATTTGATGGTAACTAATAAGAAGACTAACTATCAAGAACACCCCATAATTTGAAGTCCCAGAGAAGATTCCTGGTCGAGCGGCGCGGTCGCGCCGCGTTTTTTCCGAGGCCACAGATGGGTCACCGCCATCAACTACCACTGTAACAAGCTAGCAGTTTCTGAAAGATAGCGGTTCCATCATTCACAAATAATTAAATTTCTCATAGATCTCGCTGATTTGAATTGGATAGCGGTACTCATTCTCAGAAATAAAACAGAACACCATTTTGTAGATAAATGCTCATAGAAAGGATGAAGTATCCATACACTTCTGTCTATAAAATTAGTATTTTTCGAAATTGCAACTGAGGAAAGCACTCACAGGAATCAAGTAGAGCGTTTTCATCTTCCTGCCGCCGACGTAGGTCGTATTCGACGGTCCGGTGAATGCTCAGCTTATATGTATACCCAAATTTTCAGACAAAACAAACAAACGTCGCTGACATTTGACACAAAAACTTCATGATTTGTATTAGGAGAGGGTGCGCCTCATCAATTTCAGCCTAAAAAAGGGAAAATCGGATGTCATTATCTGTATTTGTTATCGATGTTGTTGGGTGGCAAGTGTCGACTTAGAGTCTAAGAAATGCTTTGAGTAATGTTGTGCTGTTCAGTGACAATAGAACCATCAGAATTAAATGTTGTTATCGGTACATATTACTAAGCTAGGGTTGATAAACGCATAACTCTGGTGTTAATTTCGGTCTCCTGATTGTTGAATTGAGAATATGGAACGAAAACCTTTACTTACTTGGACTTATTGGGAGTGAGTGCAAAAGGATACAACCTTGCTGAGCTCATCAGTTTTCTTCTACTCAGACATTCGTGGGGGTAATGGGCAGGTAGGACCCCCATCCCTCCGCCCACTTTTTGAGTTGAGGGAGCGTATCTGGACGTCCAAGAAGAGCAGAGCGTGCTGTGCATAACCCCGGTCGTCCCCCCATCCGCCGGAACTCAATAACGTGCTCGGGGGACAGCTGGGAGGGCACGTGGGGGAATGTCTTTCAATTGTCGGGGGTAGGTGCCCCACGATTTTGGGTCCACCCCTAGGTACAACTGGGGGTGGACCCATTTCCACCTGCATTCCACCCCTACGAATGTCTGAGTATCGAAACGCGATGTTTGACATTNTGCTCGGGGGACAGCTGGGAGGGCACGTGGGGGAATGTCTTTCAATTGTCGGGGGTAGGTGCCCCACGATTTTGGGTCCACCCCTAGGTACAACTGGGGGTGGACCCATTTCCACCTGCATTCCACCCCTACGAATGTCTGAGTATCGAAACGCGATGTTTGACATTTGCACGGCCATCTCCAGAGCGGAATCTACGGGAAGAATTTTCACAAAAGTTGGATTGTTTACGGCATGGAACTTAAATTTAATGAGGAAATCAGTGTACTTATATGAACCACCGATTAAAATCTCAGCTCAACTGGGATCAAGTCGTCTTATGGAAATTTGTGCTTTCGTAACTCGATCTTTCGGACAAGGTCCTTGCCCAGATTTGCTCCAAACTGCACCGTTTATACACTTTACCAAGCCAGAACAGCTTCCAGCTCTGGCTTGGACCCCTGTGTCGCTTACAATCCTTCCCGAAAAAATAGATGGATTCTGTGACTGCAGAATGGTAGCGGGACTCAGACGGGGGATGCTTAGAGCGCATGCTGAAAGGTCAAGTGGGTCTCGCCGCGATTCTGCAGCCGCGAGGTTATGGAACTGCACGCGTAATCCGTCTATCCTTTTCGCAAGGACTGTACCTTTGGGCCAGCTAAGCTCAAGGCCTAACTGCCTCGGGTTCTGTAGTGTACGACGAGCCACACTCAGCCTTGCTCTTATATGGGTAAGATGTTTATTGTTAAAGGCAGCACCCTTCGTCTTTTCGTCTTGAAGGTTTTAGCATATAATTGATGCATCGAGCTGCTTAACGTTTCCATAAAGCTAAAACTTTCCAGGAACACCAAAAATGTCCTTATTGAGAGCTCATATTTCGGTTCTGGGCAATAAGAGTGGTCGAGTTGCTCAGGGTAAGGGATGAGGGCCGATATCAAATGATCGATAATGCCGTCTCTTTTAAAGGCAGCACCCGCGGAAATTTTTGGGTCGGAGATTTCGCTGTTTTTCGAGGTTCTCAGGGACGATGAGCTCCTACGCAACGATGAAACAGCGTGAAACACGCCGGAAGACG